>CAKNWW010294720.1:0-16471 GCA_932074435.1 Andricus kollari | reverse complement strand
GGGTATGGCTTTAAGGTTACGAACCAGTGATAGTTCCGCACCTCCGAGAGCACCTATCACAAGGACAATTACTTGCACCGAATATTTTGGGTACAGTCTTTGCAGCTCCCTTTTAAGGTCTTGATACCTCTCCTCCTTTTATTTCTCCTTGGTAGTGATGTTATATTCGGACGGGGCCTAGAATTCTATCACGAATATAGTTCGTTTCTCGAAGTCTTGGAGAACAATGTCAGGCCTCGACTGTGCAACGGAGACTGCTGTCCAAAAATCGTAGTTCCAGAAAATTTGGCACTTCTCGTTTTGGACAATTGACTCTATCTCCCTCGGAGCGTTCGGCAGGGCAGGGTCGCGGCCAACACCATAAGAGCGACAAAGATGGTAATAAAGCACTCTTAGGGCCGCATTATGCCTGTAGATGTACGTCGTTCCTGCGTGGGTGGGACACCCCGATAGTATGTGTTCCAGGTACTCAGCGTGTGCATGACACGCTCTGCATCTATCGCTGGGAACTTCTTGACATAAAATGCGGTCACGGTATGCTAAGGTGGACATGACACCGTCTTGGTATGCGAAAATAAAACCCTCTGTACCTGAATTAAGCCCTGATGATCTGAGGAAAGCAAAAGTTTGCTCCTTCGACAAGGACTGTTTTTCTACATTCATGTGAAAATTTCCGTGCATTTTCTTGTCGAGTAGCTCTTGATGGAATTTCTGAACTTCTGCTTTCTTCACTTCGGCTTTCAAAAGTGAAGCATATAGATGGAGTAATGCACTTTCCTCACTTCTGATGTTAAAATGCAGGCCAAGCGTCTCGGCCGCTTCCTCCGCGGCTTTGTAAAGGAACGCTCCTTAACCACTCTTCTCGTGGTTCCTGACCATTTTTAGGAGAAGATCTCTGCCATTGACTACGATATAAGCTGTACTTAGAACAATTCGGTTATGAAGACACGGGAGATTTAGAAGTCCGCATCCGCCTTGACGGCGTGAAATGTAAAGTCGCGGAACTGACGAATTGATATGCAAGCTTTTATGCATGATCTTACGTGTGGTGACATCAAGGGCCTTAAGTTCGTTCTTCGTCCATTGAAACACCCCAAACGAGCAGGGTAGAACCGGGACGGCAAGCATGTTATTCGCAGATACCTTGTTCAACGCCGACAGATAGGACGACCAAATTTGTCAAAGAAGATGCTTGTATCTGTCACAATAAAAAACAAGGTTTACTAGAAAAGTAACTGATCACAATTACGAAAACACTCGAAAGCAGTATGGGAAATAAGAAATATCCGAAATTTGTTGTGATTTCAATCAAGAATCTTCGGAAAAGCTCTGACAGCATCTCGTCGTCTCTGCTTGTCTCCAGCACCATATTGATCTAAGATTGTCGCTTACTCACTCGCTTACTCTCTTCCAGTTGTGCAATCGAGAAACCCAATCGATAGTCTCTACCAATGATAACCCATTGCGCACCAAATTTGACGACGTCTTTACGACATCGTTACGACATCTTTACGACAACTTTACGACATCCTCTATGTCCATGTCGTTAAGATGTCTTTACGATATCGTAAGGACATCGTCAAATCGTAAGACGTGGACATAGGATGTCGTAAAGTTGTCGTAAAAATGTCGTAACGATGTCGTAAAGACTTCGCCAAATGTTGTGCCCGCTGGGAATGATTCTTGTAGATCTCACAAAAATATAATCACATTTAATTGCTTTGTTTCAAATGAGGTTTGGCTCAATCGAGTTCAGTTCAACCGAATACCTGCCATAATCGATATGAGTGAAGTCGAAGAAGGAAAATGACGACGCAAGAGACAATGATAGCGATTTTCCCAACATTTTGGTTTAAAATCACACCGATTTTTGGATAAAACTAATTGCCCACTGTGTTTTCAGTCAAAAATTATTTTGTGCAGTTATTCTTGGAGTAAATCTTTTTTTTTTAGTGTCAATATAGACATGGAGCCAAGTGATGCTTATACAAGTCCAGCTTAGGGCAAATTATATCTCATATACAGTACATTTTTTTACAATACAAAAAAGCAGCTTTATGAAATAAGGAGATACAGTAATTAAAAATAATAGGTGAGCAAATGCAATATTTGAAGTGTGTAAGTTAAAAAAGACTTTCTTAATGGTTATGAAATTGTCCTATTTCAAGGTTTTTAGGAAAAATCTTTGTACAGCCGTTAATTTTCAATTGAAAATAAATAATAGTGAGACATACAGGAAACATTTCGAAAATTGAAGTTAATTTAATTAATTAGTTGAAAATTCAGCAATTTGGTTATAAAATAATTCATTTCGGTTAAAAATTCAACTGTTTTGTTGAAAATTCAGCATATATTTAGGTGGAATTTGCATCTTTTTGGTTAAAAATCACAACTGTTTGATTAAAATTCATCTGTTTCACCTTTTTTTTATTGAAAATACAACAACTTATAGTTGAAAGTGAAACTACTTTCTTAAACACTCATTTTTCCTGTTTGGTTAATGATCCATCATTTTAGTTCTTCTCTAATAATAATGTGTTCCCTAATGGTTTACATGATTTCCGTTTTCTACAAGACCATCTACAAACTTTCTATTATCTTATCCTTAGTATTTTCAAATATTTACAACTATTTACATTAATTCTTATATCTATCTCCTTACTTCTACAGGGTGTCCAAAAAGTAATGAAACACCTTAATAATTTTACAGAAAAAATATTTTTCAAAAAGGCCAAGGTCATTTTTATAGTAACTTTTAACAAGGAATCCAGTGGTGACCTTTAATTTGATCTTCAAATTGACCTTCAAGGTCAAAAACAAAATTTTTAAAGTAAAAAAATTAAAAAAATTTTTAAAATAAAGAAAAAAAAGTGCGTATTGAATATTAGTTATGCTAGCATCAAACCCACGAATAATGAAAAGGTTGATCAAAGTATAGTTTCAACATTTTTGACAAAAAATTTGATAAAATAATAAATAAATAAATTTTTAATTTGATTTTTTGAAACACTTGAAAATTTTTGTTTTTGACTTTGAAGTTACTTCAAGAATTACCTCGACATTTTTCATTACAGATTGGACCCGCCCCATGCCTAGGTCAAGCCTAATAACCTTCAGCTGAAGTTCAAGGGGTTCCCACTTAAAAAAACAAAGTTGACCTTGAAATGACATTGAAGGTCAAGGTCGAGGTCACGTTCAAGGTCACCACTGCAATTTTACTGTCGGAAGAGTGAGTGAGCGATCGAAAGCGAGAGAGTGAGCGAGTGAGAGCGAGCGTATCTTAATCTACGTATATAACTACGTATTAACTACTTACAGATCTTTACGCTTCTAATCTAGTCGACTTCCGTTTCCTGTTTCCTTCACTTTCCCTTCTCTTCTATGTCATTCTTATTTTCCATTTTGCCATTTTTTCACTTTCATTCTATCTCATTGACCCCTCTAGTCCCCTCCAACTCCTACATCCACTGTTCACCCATGCCATCCTCCTCTATAATCTTCACCAAATTCTCTTGCCAGCTTCCCTTATGTTCCATTCCTCTCCTACATCCTTCCCATACATGCTGCCATGTTTTCTCCTCCCATTCACATTTTCTGCACTTTTTTCGCTTCCTTTTCCCAATACATCCCCTCCCTTACCTCGTTTTCCAATCTAAATCTTGCTATTCTGGTCGATCTTCTCTCTCCCCATCCCTTCTGTAAATACTTTGGTACTCCTTCCTTTTTCATCATCTCATACCATTTTTTATATTTTTATTCCTCAGTCATTCTCCATTTTTTCATTAATTGTCTTGCCTTGTCTTTTCCCTTCGATTCTTCATAGCTTACTGTATTCCCCTCTCCTATATCTCTTGCACTAAAAAACTCCCTCCTTTCTTCTTTCCATCTTGTTAGTTCTACCACCCTCCCTCTCCTTTCTTCTACCTCCTTCAAACACTTCTCGCTAACTCCGCTCCCTTTCCCTCTCTTAACTGCGTCCTAAATTGCCATGCCCTCTTACCCGCTCTAGTCCTTAATTTATCCCTTTGCGCTTTATCTCTCACCATATATTCAGGCGTCCTCCAGTCTACCCCTAGCGTCCACCTTATATACCTTTCTTGTAAACTCTTAATGTCTTTCCTTTCCTTCCATCCCCATATCTCTGCTCCATAACCTAATACCGGCCACACCAGCGTATCAAATAACCACATTCTCCTTCTCCAATTTTTCTTGAGCCTTTTTTTCCTATTCCCCATATCTTTTTCACTATCCCTGCCGCTTGTTTGATCCTTTCTCTTATATGAGCTCTATTGAGTATGGACATGACCTTGATATTTACCGGATATGACAGGCAGTGCCCGCGGCGGCCAAAGCCTAAAATCCCTGAGGGATAGATATTTGAAATTTACATAAGATAGCTAAACCCGTTCTAGTTTCGTTGTTGGTTATGAACATAACTTTAAAAATTACCGGTCGAATATCAAGAAGCGGATTGATGATGAATATTTTAATTGAAACAGGATTTCAAGTTATAAGTCATTCAATCGATTTTCACCCTGAAACACTGAATAAAGGAAAATTACACTTTTTCCCATCTGTGTATTTTTCCAATCCTGTAATTAAACCTGTAATCCCTTCTTTATACTCTGCCATTAAACAATATATCGTCCGCGTATGCCAGTATATATATTCTCTTCATTTTTTCTTCTAAATCTAAGATTAATATATTAAATAAAAGTAGGCTCAGAGGACATCCTTGCCTTACTCCGCTCACTAACCAGAAACTTTCTCCTACTTGCTCGCCTACCTTTACCTTGCTTTTTGCCTCTCTGGAGATTTCCGATACTCTCTTTATTAAGCCCTCTCGTATCCTCTTTTTGATCATAAATTGTTCTATCTCGACACTGCCCAATGAGTCAAATGTCGCCTTTAATTCCGCGAATATTGCTATCATTGTCCCTTTCTCCCTTTTAATCCTTTTATTTAGCAGATAATTCCGAACATATATGTTGTCCATCACCCCCATTCCTTTTCTAAACCTTGTCTGATTCGGTGGCTCTATCTTTTTTGCCTCAACTTCTTTATTCAATCTCTCCAACAAAACAGTCACATATACTTCATACAATGCTGGCATAAGCGTCACACCCCTATAATCTTTAACCTCCTCCTCTTTGCCTTTTTTAACTATGGGTATCAGTACTCCTTCTTTTCATAACGCTGGCCACCCCTCTCCTCTCCATACTCTATTACACATTATCCATGCCCATACCTTTAGTTCTGTCCCCCCATATTTCCAGACTTCATTTGGAATCTCATCTATACGAGGTGCCTTTCCATCTTTCATTATTCCTAACACCTTGCATATTTCTTCCCTTGTTATGTCCTCTTCCTCATCTCTTTCCCTACCACATTTTGCTCCTTTCCTAACTTTTCTCTCTACCCCTCCTAGCAAGTCCATAAAATATTTTTTCCATTCTACCATTTCAATATTCTGATTTACTCTTTTTTTTCTTTTTCTCTTTCTATTTACTACCTTCCAAACCTCTTCTTCCGTCCTAGCCTTCTCCGCCTCTTCCTCAAACCTTGTATTCTCCTCACTTTTCTTTTGATCACACAACTCAATATACTCCTTCTTTTTTCTCCTATATTCTTCTCCACTACTTTTTTCTTTTCTCCATTTTCTTAATTCCAATTAGACCGATAACTTTTTTGAACACAGTGTATAAAATCTTTACAGCTGTCATAAAACAACAGGATTGATCGGCGAATTGAGCCTGTGTGGCGTGAGATGTACGAACAAGTTGGCTCGAAAAAAAGTGTATCAGGCTGTCGAGAGAACCTGCTAATTAACGGGTGTGTCTGTAAAGACGCTGCGGTCCATCAGCGCTTCCTGTCAATGGCCTGCATTGACTTCCGGAAATCCTTCGGTTCAACCTCTCATAGACTTATCATCTGTCTGTTAGAAATCTTGAAGGTGCACCTAAACATAATAAGTTGCATAGAGAGATCACACTTCTGCCTCTATCTCTAGCACTACACAGTTCATCTCGATACCTCTGTGGCGACACTAACCACCGCGAGCATAAGGTCACTCATGTATTTTATATGGATGTCCTGAAGATCTATGCCTCTGGTAAAAAGCAAACTTCAAACTGACATAAATATCGTCAAGAAGTACACAGGAGAGATTGGGTTGGACTTTGGATTGGATAAATGTGCCAAAATTCATCTGCAGAAAGGAAAGATTGTTGTCGTTCCCAAGGACCCTGAGCTTGTGGATATAAGTGTTATTAGACATCTTAACACTGGAGAGACCTATACATACCTGAGCGTTCCTCAAAGCCGAATTCTGGACGTAAAATTAGTGAAAGAGTCTCTTCGAAGCAGATACAAGCATCTTCTTTAACAGATTTGGTCTTCCAATCTGTCAGCGTTGAACAAGGTATCTGAGACTAACATGCTTGCCATCCCGTTCTGGTCTACTCGTTTGGGATGGTTCAATGGACGAAGAACGAGCTCACAACCCATGATATCACCACTCGTAAGATCATGCATATACATAAAAGCTTTCATATCAATTCGTCAGTTCCGCGATTATACATATCACGCCGTCAAGGCAGACGCGAACTTCTGAATCTCCAGCGTCTTCATAACCGAATTGTTCTAAATACAGCTTACATCGTTGCCAATGGCACAGATCCTCTCCTAAGAATGGTCAGGAACAACGAGATGATTGGTGAAGGAGCGTTCCTTTACAAAGCCGCGGAGCAAACGGCCGAGACCGTTGGCCTGAATATTAACATCAGAAGTGAGGAAAGTGCATTACTCCATCTAGATGCTTCACTTCTGAAAGCCGAAGTGAAGAAAGCAGAAGTTCAAGCATTCCATCAAGAGCTACTCGACAAGAAAATGCACGGAAATGTTCACAAGAATGTAGAAAAACAGTCTTTGTCGAAGGAGCAAACTTTTGCTTTCCTCAGGTCATCAGGGCTTAATTCAGGTACAAAGGGGTTTTTTGTCGTATGCCAGGACGGTGTCATGCACACGCTGAATACCTAGAACACATACTATCGGGGTGCCCCACCCACGCCAGAGCGACGTATATCTACAGACATAATGTGGCTCTAAGAGTGCTTTATTACCATCTTTGTAGCTATTATGATGTTGGCCGCGACCTACCCTACCGAACGCTCCAAGGGAGATAGAGTGAATTGTCCAAAAATGAGAAGTGCCAAATTTGCTGGAACTACGATTTTCGGACAGCAGTCTTCGTTGCACACTCGAGGCCTGACATTGTTCTCCAAGACTTCGAGGAACGAACCATATTCGTAATCGAATTCTCGGCTCCGGCCAACTACAACATCACTGCCAAGGAGAAGGAAAAGGAGGAGAAGTAGCAAGACCTTAAAAGGTAGTTGCAACGGCTGTACCCAAAATTTTCGGTTAAAGTAATTGTCCTTGTAATCGGTGCTCTCGGAGGTACGAAACTATCACTGGTTCGTAACCTTGAAGCCATTCCCGCGTGGCAAAAATATGCCAAGGAACTTGCGAGATGGATGCAGAAAACTGTCATCCTTGGGTCCCTTTATGTCCTCAAGACACACGAGGGTTTTGCCGGCCTGTTGTCGTAATTTTATCATGCCACCCATCTCACGGTCGTGAGAAGTGGCCATGCAAATGATTTACCGCAGTTCTACTGGGAACCGATGTCATTTTTAGATGGCAGTTGCTCCCAGTGGGACCCTGCGGTGGTTGTTTAAGCTTTATTTTAAATTATATCTATATATAATTAATACATCATTAAATTTATATTTTACATTTCACGTTTATTCGGACACATTTGAAACGTACATAAACCAGTGGGACACAAGTGAAAATTCGGATTAAGCTAGTGGGACACTGCGACATTTATTCGGAAAGAAATCCGAAAGATTCAGAACGAACTAAACGGATTGGGACACTTTGAGAAAAGTTCGGAAAGGTGTTTGTGATAAGTTCGGAAAAATCCAGGAAAATTGGAAGACCGTCTAAGAGTATGCATTTTAGACATCGGAAGAAAAGAAAGGCGGACGTATTTTACTAAAGAAGTATCGCAGCGGGCGCAAAATTTGGCGACGTCTTTACGACAGCGATACGACATCTTAACGACAACTTAACGATATCCTATTACATGTAGTTAATGTGTCTTTACGTTATTGTAAAGACGTCGTACGATTGTTGAGGAAATTTTCTATTTTATTATGAAAGGGCCTTCATACTTATCACACAGCTTACTCGGTTATTATTTGTAGCCTTCTTAGTTTGTCTGTCCATTTATCTACGCTTTGGAATTCTATCTGGCTATGGGTTTCTAAGTTTTGTCTCTGGGAATGAATTGGTTCTAATTCACGACCTAAATTTAAAAATGCGGGGGTAAATTGCGTCGACAAGTTTTTGCTAGTATTTATAGCGAACTGCAAATCGTCTATGTGCTCGTCCCAGGTAGAGTAATCGTTGTCTATGTATGTTCTAATTATCTGTTTTATCGTTCTATTGTATTGTTCTGTAGGGTTAGCTTGTGGGTAATATTTCGGAGTTTTCGTACGTCTGATACCGAATTTTTCTGTAAAATCTCTTAAAGTTTTGTTGGCAAATTCCGTGCCGTTATCGTGTGGAGAATCCGCGATTTTCCCCAACGCGAAATGACACGTTTGTGGAATTCTGACTCTATTCTGATCCCGTTCGCCTTTTTAATTAGGATTATTTCGATCCATTTTGGGAATAGCTCTACAAACACTAAAATGTATTGATTTTTCTCTTTTTCGAACTTGTTAACGGGCCCATAACATTGGCTGATACCATGGTTTATGGTTCTTCTAATACCTTTTTCCCATTAATCCTTTCTTACTTTAATTACTTAGCATTACTCTTTGACAGATATGGCAGTTTTTTGCGTAATTTATCACGTTTGAATATACCCCTGCCCAGAAGTAATTTTCGGTAATTTTCGTCTAAGTTTTATGTGAGCCCAAATGTCCTGCCTGGGTTTCGTCGTGATTTTCCCGTAAAACTTGACGCCTCAAGTTTTGGGGTACGACTGTTTTCCAGGGGTTTGATTCTGGTAACAGAGTAGATTTGAGTGGGTCAGTACTGTAAAAATAGAGTTGCGAATCTCTGATTCGCCATTTTTCGTGTTCTTCGGGTCTTTTTATCACTTGTCTGAATTTGGTAGAGTACCAGTCGTCTGTTTGATTGTTAACGTTTGCTTTTGGTTTTTCTACGCTACAAGCCAACGCTAACGCTATATTTTTTGCTGGTTCTCCTGATCTCGAGAGAGCATCAGGGACAAATTTTGAACTAACTTTACGATATATGATTTCGTAGTCATATTCTAGTAATTCTAGTGCCCATCTGGCTAATCGGCCGGTGGGGGTTTTTAAGTTATTGAGCTAGGCATTACCGCTAGGCATTCTTTTTCGGATGTCGAGTACCTAGATTCTACGCCGTTTAGGCTTCTACTAGCGTAAGCAATTACGTAATTTACACCGTCAATTGCCTGCGTAAGTACAGCACCTAACCCCGTATTATTCACGTCGGTTTCGAGTTGGAAGGGTTGAGTAGAATCTGGGTAGGTTAAAATTGGTGCTGAAGTCAGGAGATCTGTAATTGTTTGGAAGGCCTCGTCCTGTTCCAATCCCCAATCCCATTGTTCACCTTTTTTGAGTAATCTGTTTATTGGTTCTATAATTTTGGCAAAGTGTGGGATACATTTTCTGTACCAACTTGCCATCCCTATTATGCGCTGTAATTGTTTAATGTTTTTATGTTTAGGAAATTCTAGGATTGGTTGAACTTTTTTGTCGTCTATTTGGAGTCCTTTGTCGTTAACTTTAAAACCTAAGTATTTGATTTCCGAACAGCCGAACTCGCATTTGTCCGGGCTGATCGTTAAGTTTGCGTAATTGATTTTATCTAAAACAATGTTTAAGTATTTCAAGTGGTCATACAAATTTTGAGTTACGATTACTATGTCGTCTAGATAACGAAAAACGTTTGGTTTCAGGTCTGAAGTAATAATTTTGTCCATAAGTCTCTGGAAAGTAGCTGGAACATTGGTTAAATCAAATGGCATCCTTTTAAATTGATACATGCCTTTTTCAGGGACTGTATGTAAATGCTGTCATTGGTTTTGAGTTATCGTCTAATGGTATTTGTATATAAGCTAATTCTAAATTAATTTTTGAAATGAATTTTGCTGATCCTAATGTGTCCAGTATTTCTGTCATGAGTGGGATTGGGTAGAGGTCTTTTTTAGTAATATTATTAACCTTTCTGAAATCTAAACAGAATCTATAGTCTTTCCCTGGTTTTTTATCATAACTATCGGGTAAGACCAATCGGAACAGGATAGTTCTATTATATCCTGTTCTAATAGTTTATCAACTGTTTGATAAATTACTTCATTCATTTTTGGGCTCACGTGGTAATATCGCTGTTTAATGGGATCGTGGCTTTGGACGCCGATTTTATGTTTTTAAATGAGTCGTTGGTTTTTCCTAAACTATCCGCGATATTATTTAATGTTATTGCTTTGGCCCTAATACCCGTCCTTTCAGTTTCCCTGGTTTTATGCCAAGTAAGGGCATTCTCTTTTAAAATGGCCTTCTATACCACAATGAAAACAGTTTAAACTATGTGTGTTCTGATTCGCTTTTGTACTTGAGTCCTGTTTTTTGTTTGAGTTCGAACTTGTCTTGTCTTGTGAGTCTTTGTTATTATTGTTAGCCGATTTTAGATTTTTATTTCCGTAATTGGATTTTTGGGAATTTTGTTTGTTATTAATTCCTGAATTGTTCTCCGCGTTTTCTGTGGGGAATTCGATCATTGGGTTACTTTGACCTTAATTTTTCCCTAATGACATTTAATTAAACATTGGTAACATTTGGTTACAAGGGTTGAATAGATATCTTGGTCTATTATTTTGGAATCTTGGTTGATAATGTGGTTAGAATCTAGTTTGAAAATTTGATTGGAAACAAGGTGGGAATCTAGATCTGGAGTTAGGTCAGAAATTTTGTTGATATTGGTTCGGGAATCCTTGGAATGGAGATCCAAATGGTGAAAATGAAAATCGATTTTTGTATTGTTTTCTACCCTGGTAATTTTGGTTTTGATATCCGCTTTTATTATTATTTTCCCTTAAATCATCTTTATTATTTTCTGGATTATTTTTATTCCCATTACTGTTATTAGGCTTAAGTTCAATTTTATCTTCTATTTTAGGTTCAGTGATTTTTAAAACTTGCCCCCGAATTTTTTACTTAGCTACCTCAGTTTCCCATTCTTTACCTAAGCTCTCTAATTGCTCAAAGGTTTCAAAATCGTTCCTTTTAATGTACATCTTGTATTCGATGCGAAGGTTCGTCTGCGTAAGTAATTTTTTGCCTAATTTCCTCAGAAAATCTTTCGTCAATGTAAGCGTTTTTGAAATCTTTAAAAAAAATCAGATAAATATGTTTGACTGTTACTTGTTGTAGACAGTCTACGTGATCTGTTTTGATTTGATTTGTTTCTGTCCTCTAAAGGTTCGCTGTCATCGAAGTTTTGTAATTTGAAATTGTTTTTTCTCAATCTGCTCCGGTTTTCAATATTATTGTATGGAAGTTAACGAGGTTGTTGTGCATTTTCTCTTAAGTTAAATTAAATGGATTGCATTTTATGAGACTCGCTTTTATTTTTCCTGTAACTAGGTTCTATCTTTTCTCTTTCGTTTTTGAAAGAACTATGAGCTGACGGGTTTAATCTAAGTTTTAAATTATTTGCCCTTTCTTCTCTTACTCTAAAAAATCTTTTCCTTTGTTGGTTCATAAATTCTTGTTTGCTTGTTTCTAAAATGAGCTGTGTGTTGTTTTTCAAAAAGGAATCGCAATCAAAAGTTTCGTTGTTGGTTTGGGGACGATTTTCTGACCTATTTCTATTTTCTAAGTGAACGGTTTCGTTTTTTTCCCTTTCTGATGTTATTCCTTTGTACATACGTGTCTAGTGTGCGTAAGTTTTCATGATCCCAATAATATGTATTATCAATAGGATCAAAGCTTCTGTTTGGAATTTGATTAAGGTCATGGAGTGAGAGTTGGTTATTTTGAGTTGGTTCAGTATATGTTGATTTAGTCAGTATACCTCTGTCTAACCTATTACTTTTTATTGGGGTTTCTATATTTAGCCTGACGAAACCTCTAACACGACCTATCGACCTATTAATTACTTTTGCAATGGTGCCTGTATTTTGGGTTGCGATTAGGACCTTATTTTCAATAGTAGGTCTTGTTTTGACGTTGTGTAAGTTTATGTTCTGGGTTGGAAGTGCACCGGCACGTTACAAATCTAGGTTCTGATGATTGTTTTCCATGACTGTAGGTTTCGGCATTATAATTTTAATTTTCCCTGATCTCAATTTCAGTTAATTTAAAATTGAGGTAATATTTGTACGGCAAGGACACCATATATATTCGTTCGATGTGGGTTTCTAATTTAAAATTCCGATTTCGTTCGACAAATTTCGAATAAAATTGTAATTGGTCATTTAATGGTTAGAGAGTTCGAAAATATGTTTATTTGCGCCGTACGACACTTTGTTTGGAATATACGAGGCGCGACCTTGTGTTTGATTCGCGAGGGTACGTGTTGCGCGTAGTGACTCGTTACCGCGCTTGAAAGTTTCGCCTAGCGGGGCGATTGTAATATTCAGCGAAAATAAGAAGCTATGCTATTCCAATTTTCAGGTTTTGCTTTATCCTTTGGTAATTTCCGTAATTTTTATTTTATTTTTCAAAAGCTAAGTTTCTGCTTTCCCAAAAAAAATTATAAGTTTTTTAAATTTTTCGTTTCATCTCTTAATCCGCTCTAGTTTCATTCTTTTTAAACTAGAATCTATTTTGATTTTTATTACCGTCAAGAAAAATTGCTATTTTAATTTCCCTTTATGGTTTCCCTTGCGTAATTCGTTTAACCCCTTCATTGGGATACGCGATTACTTGCTGTAATATTCACATATACTAGTACATAACACAATTTTAAATCCGTATTGCCTCAAATATCATATGATAGGCACTTTAAAATCATTTCATAAATATATCAGGTCATTGGCACATATAAATTATTTGCATAAACATATATAGAATCATAGGCACTTATCAATCATTGCGTATATATAGATCAATTATTTTCAAGGATAATAATCATAGGTACATATAAATCATGGGAAAGAAGCTCCTGGTGGAATTATGAACAGTTTTTGCGCTACGATGATTTAAAAGTCAGATTTGGGTACATATTTTTACCTGTGGAGTAGAATATACCAGACTTTCTTCCACCCTTTGCATTGCTTTCGTGTAAGTTTATGAAGGAGAAAAATTGCACGGACGAACAATGCGATGTAATCGTGTTGGAAGTGATAAGCGCCAAGCGTTTAGGCGATGCGCTAAGCGCTTAGACAACGCACAAAGCTTTCATATAATTGCATGTTATCGAGCTTCAAACACGAAATTCAATTTTTATTATCATGAGGCGTTGGATTGTCTGAATCGTTGATAAAAATAGCTAATTCACAAATGCATGACAAACGCTACTGGCGATTGAAAGATTGCATCCGAAGTTCGTCGCAAAGCGCTTAAGTTGAATGGACAAAATAATCGATACCCAGCGTTGATATTGGGCACTATTAAACCAGTTTATGTCAGGGACTCTAAAAAACCTTTTACAGAATTCTCCTTTCGTTCCAACGCTTCCATCCTGCCTTCAATGCTAAGCGTTTAATAAAAGCACTCACACAACAAGCAGTCTAAAACACTTTATGAGGAATGCTTATCTCGTTCCAACGCTCCGACTTTAACTCCAACGCTAAGCATTTAAGAAAGCATCGAGACAACAAAATAAACTCCCAGCGTTGCTTCTTGGCTCGAATTAGCCATTTTAAGGCAAGTAGTCTAAAAGACCTTATAAGGAATACTTATCTCGTTCCAATGCTCCGACTTTAACTCCAACGCTAAGCATAAAAGGTAAGTATGTACGTGGATCAGAAAACCAACCGCTAGCGGTGCAGTTTTCGTAATCATAAATAAATACCACCTGGGGTGGTTGCTGGAGAGCTTGATGAGTGACTCTTAAACGCTTAGCGTTGCAGGTAGGATGAAAGCGTTGGCACGAAAGGAGAATTCTGTAAAACGTACTTTAGAGTGCTTGACATAAACTGGTGGTACATTCTGACGTCATAGAACCAGGTCTCGAGTACCGCAGTGGGAAGGGTTCTTTTGGGGTTAGTGAGATTAGAAATTATTTTATTTTTAATATAATTGCTTATGAACTTCATGATGTATAATTTAAGAAATATTAATTATTAATAATATAATTTATAAATTAATAACACTAAGCAAATCTTCAATTTTAATAGGATGTTTCGAAATGTAATTTTTCAGTTTGCTTGTACGTAAAATACTGCAGCTTTCATGACAATTGTGCTAATTTTCTTATATTTATTTAGTTACAATTGTATTCGCATTAATTGCAAGACAGTTTTCACTGAAACTGTGACAGCTAGTTACTACTTACAAAAATCACGATGTGCACCGGTTTATACATGATTATTGGTTACTCCAAATGTATTTATTCACAACGATATTTGCGATCATTTTAAGAATTTTAAGCATGGTATGCCGCTGTGAATGTATTTTTCTTATTAACTATTTACTTTCAGTTCATAATGTTTGTTGCATTTAAGGAGATGTCAAAACATAAGTATATAATATATATGATCAATAAATATATGCCTCCCAACATGTCATGCTTTTTTCTATTGATTACTTCCAGTATACACGTAATATGCTCAATGTTATCAATTTATAAATTATATTATTAATAATTAATATTTCTTAAATTATACATCATGAAGTTCATAAGCAATTATATTAAAAATAAAATAATTTCGAATCTCAGTCACCCCAAAAGAACCCTTCCCACTGCGGTACTCGAGACCTGGTTCTATGACGTCAGAACGTACCACTACCCCGAACTCTTAGAGTAGAGGAGAGACTCGTGGTGGGAGAGACGAAACGAGCGATCCACATCTGTTAAAGGAGCTGGAATCTCCGAATTTCTCCTCGCCGCCGAGGCCTGGCTTAGAGTACGTGGCGACAAGTGCGACGACGATGAAGCGGCGATGCTACCGGACAGGTAGGCGATGATGATGAACAACAGATGGGAACGAGACCAGATTGTCCCTTGGTCCGACACTAATGACCCGGCACAAGAACGCAGAGACAGTTTTCCCGAGGGTGCGCTAACCCAGACTGAGTAGCTGCTATGCCGCTGCTCGGGACTTCGGGTCCCCTCGTGGGATTCTGTTCCGTCTCGTGTGCGGGCCGGCAACCCTTTCTTGCAGGGCCGTACCGAGTCCCGCGTTATGGTAACAATTCTGTTACAAGGTGCTTAATTTTTTAAGAAAGTAATTAAATTTTGTAGCTTATGGTTCAGCGGTTCAGCGATTTATCAAGAAAATATCCCAATTTTCAAACAGTAAAGAACTACCGTGAACCAAAAGAAGTTACATTTTTAACGAAATGGTGCGAATTTCATGCCAAAAAGATGAATTTTGTAGAAGAAAGTTGAATTTTACATTAAGAGAAAGAAATTGGGAAGGAAGAAGTTTTGTACCAAAGAAGGGTTAATTTTCAAAATAAAGCAGCAACCTTTTGAACTGAGCAGTAGAGTTTTGCATCAAATAGTTCCACTTGAAACTTGCAAAGATAGAGAGATCCATTTTGTACCTAAGTCCTTCAATTTGAAACCACAAACGATACGTTTTTAATCAAGAATGGAATAGTTGAATGTACAGAATGTACAGGATAAACCGAACCAAAAAGATGAATTTTGTGGAAGGAATTGTGAACCGAAGAAGGAGAATTTGGATAAATAATTGCAATTGTACCCAAATGAATAACAGTTTCAAAAAATAAGTTACATTTTTAAGTAAATAGTCCAATTTTGAATGTACAAAGATCCATTTTCAACCGAAAAAAAACGAATTTACAACCAAGAAAACTCATTTAGAAACACATGTATAGCAAACAAAGACCGAATTTTGAAGAAAGTTGTGAAATCTTGGACGAAAGTGGTACATCAAACAAAGTAGGTGAACTTTTAATAGGCCAGGCGGTACGTAGTTTTGTTCGACAATAATTCCGACTAAAGAAATTATGGTTTTAAAATGTTCTTTGGGTCAATACAAGGAACCGTTTTCGTTATCCCCCTCCCCCCACCTCTGCGTATCTTTTGACAGTGGCGTAAACTTTCAAAAAACAGTTTTTTATTTATAACTAGTTTTTTTATGGTTTTTTTTGCAAACTCCGTGTCTACAAAAATTAAAGAACACAAAATTCTCCACAAAAAAGGTTTTATTGATTTTTTTCATACGACCCATATTTTTCGAATAATAGCCGGGCAAAGTCCAAAAATTTGT
>CAKNWW010294710.1:0-16145 GCA_932074435.1 Andricus kollari | reverse complement strand
TTTATTTTAATACTGAGTGCAGTTTACATAAAATATTTTATAAACACATGTGATTATAATTAAAACGTCATAATAATATATCTGAAATATTTCTTGTAATTATTCTTCAATAATTTATTAATTGCTAATGCCAAATACATTACAAATTATATCTAAAAATTATTCACCAATTAAAATACCAAAAAGAATGAACAAAAGATATATTTACAAGAAAATAGCAACTTTCATTGGATAGTACTTCATGAGAAAAAAATGTTGTCATTTAGATAAATATTTTCCGATGGGGAAGGAGTGGAAAATTTTGGATTTTTGTGAATATCGCCTATTTAGACAATTTGTGACTTTTCTGGTGTCGATTAACACAATTTCAAAATTGAAAGTAAAAACAAATTCAAGTTTTTTGAAAGAAATGAATCTTTTTCATTTTCTTATCGGAAAAGAAAGCTTAGGCTTTTCCTTTTATGAGCTTTCAGGTTAAAAAGTAGGATTTTCATGATTTATTTATCAAAATAAGCGATAAGTAGTTTTTGAGAATATACCATCTTTTTTGGCGATTTGTAACTCCATTGTTTTAAATTTACATTTGGCATTCAAAAATGGAAAATCAAAAATAAATTTGTCTTTGTTCACGAAAGGACATTTAAAAAAATATATTTTTAGGTAAGAAAGAAAGCTTGATGTTTTTCCTTTGAGGACCTTTGACACGAAAATGTAAAACTCGATCATTTATTGTCAAAAATAAGTTTCAAGTTCTCCACTCGGTATACACAATAACACTTGCGCATGCAGCCAATGTTCTAAACGAATATTTTAACCAACAAAGAATTTAATTTTACTTTTCCATGTCAACCTTATTTAACCAACTAATCCAAGATTTCTTTCTAGCCAAAGAAAATTCCAGACAAGCGTCTTTCTATGAAAAAAGTCAAAGGACTGCGCACTCGAAAGATTCTCTACAGATCTCTTGGGTAGATTTTGAGTTAGAAAATTGTAATATTAGAGAAATTAATAAATCCTACAACATAATGACTAAATAAGAATTGAAATGTTTCCCTACAGAGGAAGGAAAAATATACAACTTTGAATAGCTATTGTTAAATAAACAATTTTAACTTGCAATATTTTCTAAAGTTCGTGTTCAGTTCTCTTCCAAAGTGAGTTACGACTAACAATAGGAATATTTTTCTTGATTTTATAAATAATTTGAAATTAGCCCGCGTAAAATGTAGTATACTTATACAGGGTGTTTTGTTAACTTGAGACATCGAAATATCTTAAAATCATACGCATCCTATGAAAAAAATATCTGTAATAAAAACTTTTTATTTTCGAGGGGGAAAAGCGACTTTGAACAAAATTTACCCCACCCCACCCCCCAGGAGACAATGAGGGATGGGGTTTTTTTTTCGCGAATCGAAAAAAATTTTTCGAATGAAACGTACGTATTTCATGAAAGCGAATCTGAATCTGTGATAAAAAATTGGGGTTCCCATTTGAAATTACAAAGTTACCGCCCCCCCCATCCGCCTCCTGGGGGGGGGGGGTAAGTTTATTTAAAGTCACTTTTCCGCCTCAAAAATAAAATGTTTTTATTACGTATATTTTATCATAGGATGCGTATTTCTTGAGATATTTTGATTTATCAATTTAAAAAAACACCGTGTATAGTAATATGTCCATTATCGCAGCCCTGGGAGCAACTACGAGATCGAACCTGAAAATGTTGAACTTCCAGTAAATCGCTCTCTGGTATACAGTGTCCGGAGTTCTTCCGAAGAAGGTACTTATTTTATTAAATAGTATAATACACCCTAAAAGTAAATGAATCTCTGTGAAGAAAATAAATTAAACTTTCATCATAAAATAATTTTTTTAATTTTGCAGGATTTTTTACAAAAATTTTCGACGAAAATTCGAATCATTTTAAAAGATGTTTAGAAGATCTGAAAAGTGTTCCGTTTATAAAAAAATCTAATCGTTCAATTTTTAATGTTTCTAAATTAAAATTGCTTCATTAAAACGGCCAGCCTGTTTTAGTAAGCAAACTAACAACATTCCGATTGAAGGTTTTAGCAAATTCAAAGGAAGGATTTCCATGAGATACCTAAAAGAATCCCAGCTGAAAATTCCTGTACAGGAACCTGTGCAGGAACCTGACAGTTTCCTTTGGAGGTTCCTGCACAGGTTCCTTTACAGGAACGTGCTCAAATTCTCTCGCAGGATCCGCGGCAGGAACCGGTGTACCAGGAACCTGCGTACGTTCCTGTACAGGAACCTCCGAAGGAACCTGTCAGGTTCCTGTACAGGAATCTTCAGCTGGGATCCCTATCTAAATCAAGTTATTTATTTTCAGATATGTCTCTTGCGGAATGTCTGGACACATTAAACGGAGAAATAGGAGCTGCAAATTTAAACCGACAGAGTAGGTTCGTGTCAAGTCCCCCTACCGACGTCTCCAAAACCCGCCGAAGTTCAATGTCATCCAATTCCAGATGGTGGTCTCTACCAATAAATATTTTACCTGTACAAGTGGAAAGAAATAGAAGGGAAAAGAGGAAATCGGAGAGTGGATACATGATAGAATTAAGAAAAAAATGTGCTACGATTCCCGAAGATCAAAAGTTAAATTTTTTAACTTACTGATGGGGATCTTAAAAAGAGCCCATAACAGTTCTTGAACATTTCAGCGCATCCAACGGAAAAACACACTAACAATTTTCCATAGTTGTTACTTTCCCGTAAACGTATTGCAGACACCAGTCTCTATGCCATGAGCAGATTTAAGACATTACTCTAATAGCCCGCAACGTTCCATTTACGAGCCTGGAACGTCCCGCGGGCACCTTCGGAATATTTTGTAACAATATCTTCTAATGAATACTTTTTCTGCATTCAATGGGGGATACCACTAGAAAAAAACGCGCCAAAAACTCGACCTCCTGGGTGGTGTGGAAATAAGTACTTATTTTCATACAAAGTAATTATTTCAATAATTTGTTTACGATTTTTCAAATTATTGAATTACATTTGTTATGTTAATATTTTGAACTAATCAATTACTTACTTGTTTTTTATTCAAAAAAATGGTCACAGCGTATTATGTACAATTTACAGAAATTACTGCGAATTACATGTGTCTTGGAGTTAAGTACGGAATTAAATGCAGAAAAAGTATCCATTATAAGATATTGTTACAACAAATTATTTAAAAACTTTTTCTTTCTCAATTAAAAAACATGTTACACATTTCAAATCAATGTTCATCACTTTTTTTTGTTAAAAAATATTATTGAAAAACTATTTTTTTATTGATAAAAATTATATATATCACATTTTTAATCAAATATAATTACTTTTTTGTTAGAAAAGTACTAAAAAAAGTGCTCAAAAGTGGCTATGGCAAGATTTGTTTATAAACAACTATCATTAAAAAATACTTGTTTCTTGTTAAAAAAAAGGTATCACACATTTTCAATCAATTAGAATCACTTTTTTGCCTCGAAAGTACTAAAAAATGGCCAAAAACTAATCACAAGTGGTGATGGTAAGCTTTTGTTATAAAAAATTATTTATTCATCAATGGCAAAAGACGTTTTGTACATGATAAATGAAATATAAATACTTATTTGGGACAAAAACTTCGAAATATAAGCGCAGTTCTACTTTACGGTACGCTTAGGTGCCTCTATGCAGGAAGAGTGCGCTTTCCAAGGTCATATCTCGTGACCTATTAGGGCTAGGACAGTTTTATTTTTTTGAAATTACGCTAAATTGACTCCACTTGAATTTGTTCTGCATGAACTTAGTCTTAGGATCGACAAGAAACGAGGTATTTGAAAAAGAAACTTTTTCATTTTTAGTCAAAAATGCAAAAAAAAAAGAAATTTTTGAAACCTTGCAATTCTATTTCATCCTCTCGCATCATCAATGCAAACTAAACGTGACTCAATTTATTTCGAAAAAACTGAACTTCACTTTTTTGCCCGTAAAAACAGGCAAAAATGTCCAACTTTGAGGGGTTATAACTTATGACCTATTATAGGTAGGACATTGTTCTTTTTTTAAAACCACAGCAAATTGAGTCTACTTTCACTAATCTGTAAAATACTTTTTTATGTAGTATTTAGGTGCAAAGGTACACAGTGTTTTCTGAAACATAGTGATTTTTCGCTGAAAATCCAAAAAAGTGGGGTTTTTTAATGTGTCCTAACTCGAAACCTATGAAAGATAGCGGATTATTTTTTGAACCAAATTTTCTCATAATTTTTTTCTCTTTCTTTTTCTGTTGGACATTTTGTTCTAAGATGCAATTAGAATTATCCGTCCACGCAAAAGTAACTTTTGGAACTGTTTTCGAAAAAAAAACGGTTTGTCAATTGATCTATTCTAGCATTTTTGATATGCTAAAAGGGACCCTTTAACGAAACTTTCTCATAAAAAACATTTCAAAAGGGAATTTTTCGGGAACCAAATAGTTTGGTGTCCGAAAAATTCCCGAATCACTGCAATAATATTTATTGTTAATAATAATAGTAACAATAACGCTAAGTTTGTTTCATGTCCCGGTGGGTCATTCCTGAAATATTCCAAAGGGGCGGACATTTTACACGTTCCTGAAATGTGCCATACTATTAGGATATAGTGTCACGTATTTTAAACGAACTTAGTCATCAACTAGTAACTAGAGTAAATGTTTCATACCAGTCAAAATGGGAGATGATTAAAATGATCGTAAAGAGAAACCAAAAAAACGTGTTAGGAAAATTAAATTGTCTGCATCCATGTCAGAAGAAATAATAAAGAGCGTGTTTTTGAACAATTTTCGGACCTTTCTGATACAGAATCAAAACACGAAAATGACATTGTAGAAGTTAAAAATACACGGGATCAAATTAGTCCTGCACCTGAGAATGACGAGACTCACACGAATCAATTAGGGAATATTTCCGAAAATAGAGATTCGCAAAATGATTGCGAGGTACAAGATATTTTATGCGCGAAAAATAATTCGATTGCGAAAAATAATTCTGATCTTAGCAATTTTGATTCTGAGATTGCAGAAATAGATAAATTAATGGTGACTCTTGAAAACTTACAAAAAGACATGTGTCAATCAATATTGTCACAAAATACTTTAATACGAATGGTAAAAATAGAAAAAGTTAAGCATCGCGAATTTAAGCGGGTACAGAAAAAAGAATCGGATCTTTCGTAACCTCCTTAGTAAAACGAATGGATCATCAAGTAGAAATACAGAAAGAAAATTCTGATCGCCAAGATAGGCTTTTAGAAGAACAATTAGTTAATACCGAACAAAATGTCTGTTCACTTAAAAAGAAAACGGAAGAAGTTCTCACCGCACGGGCAGAACTTATTGTAACAAATATTAACAATCAAAAGCGTTTTCAAAATATTGAAGATTATCAGGATTCACTAGAGAATAGTGAAACCTTGTGGCTAATCCAGGTGAAAATGAATTTACATTCAGAGAAAAATTCACTTCAAAATTCTGGAATGACAATATTCATTTTCAAGTTGGTACTGATCTTCAATACGGATTTTATCAAGAAAAAATTATCAAGAATGGCATATGCTATTAAAATCATAAATGACGCTAAAGATTTAATAACACCTCCATCTGAGTGTGAAATCGTCTCTAGATTGTCGAGACATGTTTCAGAAGAAATTCAAAGTGCATATTTAATTCGAGATATTAACATTTTTGATAAATTTATTGAACTATTCAAAACTTTTGATCAAGCCGGCTCAATAAATTTTATGGGAGGTTATGATCCCCAAAAAATAGCGTTTACTAGCAAAATTATTTTGGCAGATTCAATCGCGATAATCGAAATATGAGATACAATAGGGGAGGTGGAAATAATTTCCGAAATTCCTGTCAAAATCAAGGAGGGTTGCTAGATCGTAAGAATGAAGCTTTTAGAATTTCTAGCTTTGAAGCAAATTATCCACCTCGATATCGAAATAATGATCCATATTTAAAACAGGATCGAAATCGATTTGGAAATAATTACTATTCATGACGGGCATATATTAATTATCCACGTCAGAATGATCAAAATCAAGGGTATTTTATTCCTAAAAACAGCGCTAATCAGAGAAATAATTCCTTTAATAATCCAAATCGATTAAATTTCGATTTCGAAAATTCGAAAAATCGTGGTTCATATCTAGATTATAATGATCGAGTTAAAGCTCCATATAATCAAACCTAAGGCCGTTATCAACGGCTAAATGAGTTTAAAAATAATTATAACTCCCGCGATCAAAACAATAGAAATATATATCAACAAAATTATGTAAATGTACGGGTAGAGGATGATGTTTATAAACGAAATCCGAATTATACAAATCAACTAAGCTTGCCTGGAGATACGAATGATCAATCACAAGTTAAAAAAGGGGCTTATAATCAGCAAACTACTTTGCTGCAAAGGAATACAATCAAACAGACTAGAGCTATAGTAGTCGTGGAAAATAAAGCTAATCTAGATGAATTTTTTTTCAAGCAGGAAAACGCATAATCCTCGGGTCAGTAGAGAATAACACGATATACGCCAATCCGCGACCAAAATATTTAAAAAAGCCTGCGATGGGGTGTTTATTGTCCCCAAAAGAATGGCGGTTTGCCCTCGAAGAGTAGAGTATACACAGGCATATACTTACTTATATACATATATGTATGGGTATACGTATATTGGTTATGTCGAAGATTTCTATGGGCGCCAGCCAGGCCCGTTGTTACACGAGGGCAATTAAAAAAAAATATCCCAGCCCTGCAAATTTCGAGTGTAAAATTCTACGAAAAAGAACGGAACCTATATTTTTATATAAAGCCGAAAGGAACCTGAAATGGATAATGTAAGGATAGCATGCGGATAGGTGTTACAGGGGTGGTAATTGAAATCACAACGGCAATTTGTTTAAAAAAAATATGTGGTGACACAATCCGGCATTTTATTCTTGACAAAGAAAAAGAATAAGAAAGGAGCAAATGACTCTAACAATGTAGCCATACCGTGACAAAACTGATAAAGTGAATATGGAGCGACCACGTGGTCGATGGCATGTAAACCCGACATGTGGCCATTTTAGATACAGAAAATTGGAAAACAAGAAGCCAATCGAGGCAACGGGTTGGTTTGGAGTAGAGCCCAGAAGTCTGGCTGAAATCCGCCATCGCGTCGCTTGCCGAAGGTAAGAAGAAAATTTACCTTAGACATCTTTCCTTGAATGCGATAAGCCAAACGATCTAATTTACGTATGTTTGCTTAATAATCCCAGTACTCAGACAGTTTCCAATTCGAAATCCAGTTCCTCATTACTTTATGCACACGGCACGTGGTGCTGTCATTAGACCAAGAACGAAAGTGACAGATTCATGCGAGGCACCGAGCATGATCAAAAAATACATGGTCTAGCCCCGCGCAACTAAAAAAAAGTTAACCAATAGGAATCAATCCTACCACAGCCAGCCATATTGGTCACGTGAGAAATATGAATAACATAACCTCTCAATGGAACTGCAGAATTTTACCTTTAACGCAAATGAAATGATGTAACATTGCTTAAAAAGAAGAAATAAGTTTGTTTTGGGTCTCAAAGCACAAATAAATAAATGCAAAATATCAATCTAATTGATTTACAATATGCCATAATTCATGGTTTCAAATCTTTTGAGTAAAGACCGAGACGCTAACGGTTGCTATGGTAACCAAATGGCTGGCTGTGGTAGAGCGCGAGTGGGGACGAAACTGTTAGAGCTTAAGGCTAGACCATGTATTCTTTGATCATGGCACCGAGACCGTGAACTCGAAGGGTGCTCGCATGAAGGCGCGTTCACATGCATAAAGTCACCGCGCGACTACCGGGGAAGCTATGAACTAAAACTGATTGCAGACTGACTGATTTCGGTGCAACTGATTTTCGTGACAATATTCGCGAAAATATTACATGAATCTAGTAGGAGTTTCAAACTACAGCGCGAACTATTTTTCGAAACAACTACATAGGCCTAATGAAATTCTCGTATCCTTATAAATCTAAGTCTAAATGCATCAAAGGAATCAAAGTTTAGGGAGACTTGGAATGTTTCCAAACCTCTCGAGCTTCAAAAATTAGGGCGGTAAATTCAAAATTATAACGGAATAAAATGTGAAGTATTAACCAAACATTTCATGGTATCTTCCGTCCATCACAACACATTATTTAACCAACCACAAAAACAAATCATGAACTAATAGCTGGGTACGTAAGGATGGGAGCTATCTTTTCTGGGTCTGTCCTCAACCCCTGCTTGTTGACTATAAAACCCAAGTATCGGACTTCGGCACAACAAAACTTGCTCTTGTCCGGGTTAATGATCAAGCATGCTTCGGAAATCCTATCGAGAACCTTCTCCAACCAACGCAGATGCTCCTCAAATGTCTCAGTGACCACAATGATGTCGTCAAGATAGAAGAATGCGTTAGGTCTCATTTCGGGAGTGATAATCTAGTTGATCAATCTCTAAAAGTCAGTCCGAATAGCATTCGAGCAAACTGGAAGAGCCCTCTATCAGAAACCACAAATGCTGCATATTCCTGGCAAGGTTCGTCCAGAGGGATCTGATTAAAAGCTGCACTAAGATCAATCTTAGACATGAATCTAGCAGCTCGGAGTTGCCTCAATATGTCTGACATATATGGGAGGGGGTAGGCATCCCTCTTAGAGATGACGTTTAATCTCCTAAAATCTAGACAAAGGCGATAACCCCTATCGCCTTTCTTAGCCATTACTATAGGGGCCGACCATTCGCTAGAGGACTCTTTAATCACGCCTTAATCACATGTACATGGCCTCCTGCACCTTAGGAGAAACTATACGGTACCTTTACCTAATAGGTGCGTGTTCCTGAATATCTATGTGATGCTTTACCAAGTGTGTAGCGTTTAGGTGGCCCTCCCTCTTAGGAACTATTTTCCTCTTAATCAACCCGTGAAGTTCCCGATCCTGGTCGGACGATAGATCTAAAATGCCGCCATAGTTTTCTTTCGTGATTATCCATGTATCGAGTGGATAGACCTGACCGTCCCTACCCGGCATCCAAATCTCCTTAGAACGCGCCGAAAATACCATGTCAAAATCTGAATGTGCGTCTAGACCTAAGACAAACACCTGGTTACTGATAAGTTGAGTTCAGTAACACCAGAGTCGTGGTTGCTCATGTGATGTCACGCTTCCAGTATAATGTAGCGTGGTTTATCCAACTGACTTCACACTTTCGCAGTCCATATATGTCTTGAGGTAGTGGGGAGCAGGGGGTATTCATACAATTTCCATGAGCGAAAACTCATGATTGTGAGAATATCTTTTCCAATCATGTTCAGCAACTGTATATTTTGCTGATCTGAAACCACTACATATGGTATCATCCACTCTACTTTATGAATCGAGATCTTAAATTTCTCTTCGTTTCCTGGCGCTTGTCTTGCCTAAACAATGGCATTTGAGTCACTGCGTCATCCTGTCAAGATAAGTTCATGCTTTGCACTAACAACGATCTTTCGATCCTCTTCAGCAAATCCTAGGATCATACTGAGTGGTATAGTGACATCAAAGTATCCCTCATCATTGGTAAGACGTTTTGTTCCTTCCGGGACGTCGAGCCATCCTGCATTCTCCATAAAATAAATTTGTCCAGGGCTAAGTGAGATGTAGCCCTTTATGGTACTAGTGAGGCCGACATTCTAGCAGCGATCAATCTTAATACCATTGAGTTCATACCCAATTTCATCAAACATATAGCAGATGGCATTTCTCACTAGTGCTGTACGATTAACAGCTGTAGCTCCATCAGGTCCTGTTAGTCTTCCATACATATGCAGTAAACTCTTGCTGGGTAGTATAAGCAAATTTTGATGCTGGACAGCAATTCGAATTTCATTACTGTTGTCGAATGATGATGAGGCATAAGGCTGATGTGCGTGAATCTCATAGTAAGCTATAGACTCATGAAATTTCACTGGTGTTTGAATGTTTAGTATTTCTTCCATTTTTATTGCAACACAAGGAGATGATATATACCTTGAATGAACGTTTCATTTTTTTTGTCCACGAGGTTTGATCTTCAGATCATGTTGACGCTCGTATATAGACGCCTTTGCGATTGTACACGATACCCATCATGATAATGATTTAACGTGTAGTCGTAATGTTATCACCTATCCTCGAAAGTTTACCAAGCCACCGTCCTGATCAACTATGCGGAGTTGAATTTGATGTATTGTCTTCACGGCGATTGGAAGGTAAATGACATGTGACCGTACTTCAACGACCCTATATCCTGGTGGCACAACAGGAAAGAAGTCACGAATCGTTGCACTTTGCGCTTATTTATGTAAGCTCCAGTAGTGATATTGCACTCAAATCGTAGAGCATTCACTTTAAGAATAGCCACAGGTAGATCAGAAATATGAGTCTTATTAACTTCGATAACACGTGTAGTGAATCCCAACAATCGTCAAATAGAATCGTGAGGTTGAAAGTTGACTTTGCGATCACACTTTATCTCACTGTGCAATGTATTATTATTTGGCTTGATGTTTATTGTAATCCCATCAATTGCTACACGGAAAGAAGTTTGGGTAAGCTGCTCTCCCACTACGTGGAAAGGCTGTGTCAAACGCCAGGAGATCGTCTTTCTTTCAACTTCGTGCGGCTGCTCTCTCGAATTGGGCGAGATTTTGTTCCACAATGGTGTATCCGTTGCACGAACGTGTTGAGCAAGCAGCGCGCCCATGCTACGGGATAACGGTGCACCCTCGAACTGACGTACTGGCTTACCGAAAACCGTTCGCTAGTTTAAGAGTTTTGTTATTTATTTGCAAGTGCAAGAGCCTTCTGAACATAACTCTCAATGTCTTCAATCTCATAGCTACCAGTAGGTATGATCACAACTCGATCACCAACATAGATTTTATTCTTTCCAGTGTCAACGTTGGGAATTGCATTGAATGTGAGCATTTTCACGACTCCAAGTACATGGTTCTTATTAGGAAAGAATTTTATTGGTGGAAAATACTCTGAGTCTAGCACAGAAGAGTTTCCTGTTATCGTGAGAGTAAATGATTCATCCGTGATAGTATTTTTCTCTGTACTAACTCTAGACAGTTCATTACACACTCTTATATAGACAGTAGTTATCTTTTTTATGCAGTTGTCCAGATAAAAATTTTAAGCACAAGTGTCCACATTCAACACTGTCATAGTCCTCCTATCTGTCATGATTTTACTTTATCACGCTACCAACACCTAGGTAATCAACAAGATCTAAAGCTGGACGAAGATTGCCAAAACTGTTAAAGTAATGGACATTATCACCGATCTTTCTATAACTCACCCAGTGAGTGGATACCAGGGCCGTCACTATCATAAAGATTAACAATAGCTGACTCAATTTGGCGGGGTCCCCTTACTTGTACTTGATTGCGCATAAATACTATACTCCACGAAAATGTGGAATCTTTAGATCTGTAGCATACTTGAATAGATCGGTATCCGTGAGTGCATAGTGAGGTAGCTTCACTGAAAGTTTTTTGGCACCTGTCTATAGGGTTTTAGGTGTAAACGTCTTCCTAGAGCAATAGCCTCCATTTCATTGTTATGACGTTTAGCTTCTGCCAGCTGTTGTTTGGCTGCGTCAGCATTGTTTACAGCTTTAGCTACACCTTATGCTCCACCAGTGAGAGCTCCAAGTGCACTGAGTGCAGCGGAAATCAGAATCAGTGGAAAAACACCACCGACGTTTGAAGGGATTAGTAGAACACGTAGATTTTGCACGTTATGTTTATCGCCCACGTTTCTAACAGCTTCCTGTGCACCTCTGATTGCAGAGTTGTTGGCCACTTTTGCATCACTACTTCGAGTCATTGCTTTCTTAGCTGCATTCACAACCTTTCTAAAAGCTATTCGTTTTTTTTTTGCAGCTGGTTTCTTTTTCACACTAGGTTTCCTCTTCTTTATACTGGGTTTCTCTCCAACCCCATACCGAGTTTCGCTTTGGCATCCATCACGTTAGTTATTGCTAGTGCTGCCGCTTTCTCGCTAATTCCAGCGTCTTTAGCAAAAGCGTGCGGCCAGGCTTCACTAGCTATTACACGATCTGCAGCGTTTCTCCCTTCAACGTTTTCACGTTGTTGCGAGTATGCAATGTCGTGTTCTTCACACGCAGCGTCTAGAGGATTGATACCAGGATCACCTCTAGCAAGTCGTTTGGCTAGCTTAGTACCGGGACCACAGTATTGTTAGCCAGGTAAGTGCAACTCAAACGGCAGGTTTATGATGACTTTGTTAACCAATCCTTTACCTCGACGATGACGGCGTGATACTTTGTTCACTTTATGGTGCACAATCAATCTTCACTGAACGGATGTTAGCACGCAACTGACTTAGAAGCTATATAGGTGCTGTATTTATATCTTTCACAACAGTTTAGATCAATGCTGGTGGTAAACAGTATCTTAAACCCGTTGGTCTGCTTGAACTGTTATTTAAACGAAATTCAAAAGTATCACACATAAGCACTGACGATCGAAACAATTATAAGGAAATTTTGATTGCTACAAATGCACGCAAAACGTGATACAGTTCCAGTGAATGATTCGCACTAGTTGATCGTCTTCATCTACTCCTAGCGTCTCAGGCAGCAGGCAACACGAGCCACAACAATGAAATTATATCCATAATTAAGGAACTGCAGGAAGCTGAAATCATATATTAGGAGGATACTCATAACGCTTTCGTCAGTATTAGTATGAGTATTGACGTGTTTGGACGTCACCTGGATCGAACCGCTGTAGCAAGCCGTGGGCAACCTGGTGTTGGATTCAAGCTTACCTCTAACGGCCATTACGACGTAGATGGCAAGAGAGTTTGTAACGTTAGTGAAGAGAATATTCCGGGTGTAGCCGTCGCAACTCCTTTATAAGGTCTTTATACCTCTCTTTCTTTTAATTCTTCTTGGCTATGATGTTTTTGTCAGCTGGTACCGAAAATTCGATAACGAACATGGTTCGTTTCTCGAAGTCGAGAAGAACTATGTCAGACCTCGAGTGCGCAACAGAAAAAATTGTCAAGAATATGAAGTTCCAGTATATCCGATACTTCTCATTATCGATAATTGACTCTATTTCCCTAGGAGCGGTTAGCGGAGCGGTATTTGGGCTGATGCCGTAAGAGGAACAGAGATGGCAATAAAGCACTCTTAGTGCCGCATTGTGCCTTTGGATGTTGCTCGTTCCCGCATGAGTTGGACAACCAGATAGTATGAGTCCTAGATGCTCGGGGTGTGCATGACACGCTCTGCAGCTATCATCGGGAATGTCTTGGCTCAAAATGTGGCGCCGGTATGCTAAAATGGAAATGGGACCGTTTTGACATTCCAAAATGAAACCCTCAGTGCCCAACTTCAATACGGGTGATTTAAGGAAAGCAAACGTTAGCTCATACGACATCGACCGATCCTCCACATTTCTGTGGAAGATGCCGTGGATATTCTTGTCGATGAGCTGTTCGCGGAAGTTTTTCTCCTGTGCTTTCTTAATCCGGGTCTTCAGGAATGAATACTCGAGATGGATAAGATTTAATGCACTTTGCACACCCTGATATTCAAGTCAAGGCCGAGTGTTTCAGCAGCCTCCTTCGCTGCTTTGTAGAGAAACGCCCCTTTGCCCACTTCTTCGGGTTTCCTGACCATTTTAAGAAGAGGGTCCTGTCCATTTGCGACTATATGTGCTGTAACCAAAATAATCCTGTTGGGAAGACATTCAAGATTTAGTATTCCGCGACCACCTTAATGACGTGAGATGTAAAGTCGCGGAACAGAAGATTTAAGGTGCATGCTTTGTTCATATTCATAACCCTTCGGGACCCGATATTGAGGGATCTGAGCTCGTCCTTCGTACATGTAACCGCTCCAAATGAATAGGGTACTACCGGGACGGGAAGCATGTTTGTCGCAGTTACTTTGTTCCTCGCCGACAGTTCGCAAGACCAAATCCGTCGGATGAGACGTTTGTATATGCATCGGAGAGTATCCCTTATAGATTTCACATCTGAATGCGGCTCTGTGGCACGCCCAGGTATGTATAGGTCTCTCCAGAGCCAAGGTGTCGTATAGCGCTCCTGTCGACGAGCTCAGAGTGTTCCGCGATGCCATTTAGTCCTTGGCGCACTTTTCTAACCCGAACTCCGTTCCAATTTCTTGAGTGTACTCTTTGAAAATGTCTAGAGCTAGATGTAGTTTTTCTTGATTTCTAGCATTGATCTTAGGATTTCGGGTTTGCCGCAAAGGTACCCTTCGGAATGGCGAAGTGCGAGAGATAGTGGCAACAATGTAAGGCAAAAGAGGAGAGAACTCATGGTGTCGCCCTGAAACACACCCCTCTGAAAGGTAACACAGTTAGTGATCACACGATGTTTTCCAGATGAGATAGTAAATCTGGTTTTCCAACGCGGCATTAATCTTTCTATGCACCTCACGATGTGTGGATGAACCTTTAAGCTTTCCAACAGACAGGCGATAAGTCTATGGGAGGTTGAACTAAAAGCTTTCCGGTAATTAATCAAGGCCATCGATAGGTAACGCTGATACAATGCTGCGTCTTTACAGACACATCTATTGATGAGCAGGTTCTCCCGACATCCCGGTACGCCTTTCTTTGAGCCACGCTGTTCGTACATCTCTCGCCACACAGGTCCAATTGTCCGAACAATCTTATCACTTAGGATAGCTGTGAAGATCTTATACAGTGTGATCAGACAAGTTATTAGCCTATAATTTGTAGGGTCAGCTAAGTTGCCCGTCGTCGGCAGAAGCACTGTTGCGCCTCTCTACCAACCACTCCGAAATAGGCTCTTCCGACTTTAGACATGAGGTGAAAATTCGGGCAAGGTGCTGGTGGGTTGAAGAAAACTTTTTCCATCAGAAGGTCTTGATACCATCTGGTCCCGGAGCGGAATAGTTCTTCCTGCCTCTTAATACGTTTTTCACCTCCTCGGTAGTGATAGGTGGGCATTCCTCCTCAGGTGTTATGAGGGCACTGCACGTCTGATTGAAGCTATTTATATTCTTCGAGTGTTCTTCCAGTGGATGCTGGACTTCGTAGACTTCTATTCAAAATGCCTAGACCTCATCTGTTGTGGCCGGGTAGACGATAGTAACTGGAGGGTCTGGGAAGAGTCGAGATGGGTCAGACAAAACCGTTGAGTTTCTCTGACCCACCTCTGTCTCCGCTCTAGACTTCCCCTAGCGATAGATAGTACTCGTATTGTGTCAACAATATGCTGCCTGATGGTCAGTAGCTTTGACTTCTTGAATGTGAATGCCCTGCCAGATGTTGTATAGTCAATCACACACTGAATGCGGGACGCGTACTTGTCTTGCCCAGCCTACCTTTGTGCTGAGTTGATGCATTCGTCTTTTGGTGTTATGATCAACGGTTTATTTTGTTTTACGGTTTACATTTGCTAAAGCTCTCGCTGCATTATACACACTACAATTGATAGTCCAGATGTCGGGTTCTTCGCAAAAATCCCCAGGAAGCTCGTCAATTAGTTCAGCCAGATCTTTAAGCTTGAGTGAAACCCGAATGTTCATGTTTCTCCGGGTCCTGAAGCATCGCCACTCTTTTCCTGTTGCCGGCTTCTTCTGGCTGCGGTTGAGCAGGCGCTCCGCTTTTATAACCCCTTTTTCAGAGTTCCTCGGTACGGTTTCGCAGACGTTTATGCTGAGAATGCGAGAGCTCTGGGTGTTTCTCGCACCACAGAGTATGCAGTCGCGCCATGTAACCTTTCCGTTCAGAGGCCATACTGGTATCATAGCACTCCAGCAGGTCGTCCGTGAGTCGAACCGTCCACATAGAAGTAACGAGGTTCTGCCGGTAAATCGCATGGACCTCGTCTTGATTGGCTCCCCGAACTCTAGGATGGTCGACATTGTTGTTCGATTGATTTCAACCGCACTTACTACAACTATGTTTGGTGTTATCAGTGTTGTTCCCATGAGCAGCTAGGGAAAAGGGTTCGTCCATCCTTTTGGAGCCCCGCATGCAAGGATAAGGCTGCATACTCTGAGAGGACGCCCG
>CAKNWW010294703.1:0-14776 GCA_932074435.1 Andricus kollari | reverse complement strand
GGTCGTAATCATTTTGTGAAGAAATAAACATTTGATCTTCAAAAATGAACATCAAAAATAAATTTTCCTCTGTGTCATAGAAGGACATTTTTTCGAAATGTGTACCCATAAAGGAGTAGTAAGGAGTGATATCTCCCATGGGTGAAGGTAGACGAAAGTGGAACTGGAAATATCCGAAAGTTACTATCTGCGTCTCTTATTAGTGCAGTATGGCGCGTAGCCGTGATTTCAGTATTTCATGGCTGCGCGTGTGACTGCACTATTGTCGTTCTCTCCCCTAATTTTTGGAGGATTTCAAGACTACTTCTTTTTTACGGATATAATATTGCTTACTATTCCTTCATGTGTGTACTTTAAGTACCTTTTTTTTGAGTAAGTACTTGAAACTTATTTTATTAATGCTTTACTTTTTAAGCTCAAGGTACTTAAAAGGAAAAACTCAAGCTTTCCTTCTAGCTCAAAAAAAGTGTCCTATAAAAAGAATTCAAATTTATTTTTGACTATCATTTTTGAAGGTCAAATATTAATTTATTTAAAAATAATTACGACCAATGAAAAGGGGGTGAAAAATCGATCGAACTCAATAATATTGACCTAATATATCAATAACATACCCACTATTTTCACAGTAAACGAGATTTTAAAAGATTGACAATGATTTAAAATTATTTCAAGAGATTTCAAGGGATTTTAAGGTATTTGAGGTGACTACAAAGTATGTCAAAGTATTACAAAAAATTTACGGGATTTAACGAGATTTTAAAGCTTTTAAGGTATTTCATGAAAATTCAAGAGATTTTAAGAGATTTTGAGATATCTTAAAAGAAGTCAGGAGATTTTAAAGGATTTGAAGAGGATTTCAATGGATGTTCGAAAATTTTAAGGGATTTGAAGGGATTTCATAAGATTTCACGGGATTTTAAAACATTTCAAAGGATTTCAATGATTTCAAGGAATCTTGTAACATTTCTAAGCAGTCCACGGAATCGCAAGCATTTTAACCGACTTTTAGAGATTTTAAGTGATTTTCACGGATTTTAAAGTATTATAAGTGATTTTTATGGAATTTTGAACGTTTCAAACGATTTCAATGATTTGAAAAAACTGCACAGAATCTTAAAGAATTCTGAGGGATTTTCAATTTTTGAAGGATTTCAGGGTATTTTCTGGAGCTCAACCTTTTTAAAGGGATTTCACGAGATTATGTAAGATATCCGTGGAGTTTAAAGTATTTCAAAGATTTTTCACATGATTTAAAAATTTTTAGGAATTTACAAAGTTTTCAAAGGAATTCATGGGTTTTCAAAGGATTGCAAAGATTTCCCCCCAAGAAGCCTTACGTGATTAATGGAAAATCGCAAAGCAGATATGGTATATTCTCTAAAACCATTCAACGCTCATTTTCATAATAATAAAAACCCCACTTTTTAACCCCAAACCTCCTAAAGCGAAACACCTAAGCTTTCTTTTGAAATATTGTTTTTTAATGTGTCATGCGTCCGAAAAAGTCAAATTTGTTTTCGACTCTCATTTTTGAAGTTTAAATGTTTTTTTTCAACTAATGCTTATTATTAATGGGAAGGACATAAAACCCCCTCTATCGACATTGAACTGGACGAAAATTTGTTTTTCGGCATACGAAGAGTTCAAAATCGCAGAAATAGACGATATCCACAAAAATCACAGAAATTTTACCCCCTCTCCCTCAGTGATAACAATAATAGTTTGCCTAAGGTTTAATTAGATAGGGCAACTTTATTTTTTGAGTGGGTACACTGAGAGACTTTTTGTTAGAATAAATTATAAAAATGAATGAGAATTTATTATAATATCGTTCCGAAATAGGAAAAACAGGGTTTGCGTATCAGAAATTAATATAGTGGTTTTCAGCCGGCAAAATTAATATTTTTGTTTGAACAAATGGAAAGGATGTTGCATTAACTCTTATAAAACTTGCGAGAATTTAAAATTCACTATATCAAAGTTGACAAGCGAAGTTAAAACGATAGTAATACATTTTATTCGAAAGAGTGAAAAAATCTTTTGAAGTTGCCATACAAAGCATATGAGAATTTCAAACGACTGTATGAAAAATATCTCACTCCACCAAAAGATTTAACCTTCAGTAGGAGGAACTAAATACACAAATTAAATACAATTAAATATGGAAACACGCGCACAATTATTATTTTCATTATTATATATGCTTAATTTATTCACTGCATACATAATCGCACGCTCAATCGCTATGGAAAATCGGAACGCTGCGGCGAGATTCGAACCTAACTTACCGAAATTACTAAGGCATTTTATCCCTAACAACTAAACCCCACGGCTAACTTACATTATGGAATATTTGGCAAAAATCTCGGCAAAGCGGCGTCGCCTGACAACTCAGGGCAGTATGACAAATATCTGGGCCCTATTTCATGAGTGACTTGTTGCTTCAGACATTTTGTTAATAGATAGGTTAAACATTTTATCACTTTCAATGATTAAATTGATTTTTTGAAAAATACATTTTATTAAAGGAACTGATAATATTCTTGTATGAATAATATTATCCAATTTGATATCTCAGTACGTAATATTTTATAAATTGTACTCATTGAGTTAAATCTTATTGCCTTGGTGTATAAATTTCGTGAGAAAGAATTCCTAATATTTTAAATCCAATAGTAAATGAATTAATTGAAAATAGAAAGAGTTAACATTAGGGTTACCACCCGTCCTGGGTTTTCGGGACATGTCCTCTTTTTTCGAGGTCTGTCTTGGTGTCCTGGTTTCTTCCTTAAAATAGGCAAAATGTCCGATTGAGTACTTTGTACACCTGTACAGTGCTTCAGTATATATGTTTTTATTTATAAATACAATAATTTATAAGTTTAATAATAAAAAAATATATAACATGTGTCAAAACGTGGAATTGGACCGAATTGGATTTGGACCGACCGGTGCCGGTGTTCCATGCGTTCCAGGTTCGGCTCTGCACAATCGGACGCGATTGGAAAACGGCGGAAACACTCGAGGAGCATTCTCAAACGAAACGATATGAAAAATAAAAAAATAATGATTTCATAGTTTGTTATGTGGATCAGGTTTCTGTCAACTTCATATTCACAATATCAATTTCTAAAATACGTTTTAGACATTATGATATTCTCTATTTTTCTTATTCAAATTATTTTTCGAAAACTCAGTAAAAAGAATATCATTTTTTCATAGTGCTAATTCTTGAAATGTAGATTCATAATATTTCGTATTTAGAATACTACTTTGTCGTCTTCGTGTTTTAGATACTCGTATGATAATATTAAACTTCGGTACTGTCATACGAATAAGTGTAATAAAAACTCGGTTTTCCCTATTTTGGAACGATATTATACTACATTCTAATTAATTTTTTTCATTCATTCAAACAAAAAGCCTCTCAGTGTACACTTGAGAAATAATGCCCCCGCGGTAGGCTTCGATGGAACTCAACCCAAAAGAACTTGCACATTTCGTTTTTTTTTTTTGTTCTCATTACAGTGATACATCATGATCATTTGAGACAGTCGCAAGAGCCGTCTTTAAAAAAACTTTATTTCTTATTTTTGTGTGGTTATTAAGTAAATACGTATAGTTTAGTGGAAGTTGAAGTGGTGAATGATTAGCATTCACTCTTCATTGTTGCACCTAAAAAGAGGCTTTATATATTCAACATCTTACGATAACCAAATACCTTTGAAATGATTAAAAATAGGTGAAAAGTTGAAAAAATTCAGTTTTTTTTTAATTTTCCTTTTCTGGTGCATCCTAATGGCCAGACAATCTTCACGAAAATTAAAGGGTATATACAATTCCCTGCAAAACAGGAAAAAAAATATCATTACACCTCCAATAGTTTAGGAGATATAGCTGTCGAAAAATAATTTATATCAATAAATTTATCATGTTAAATTTCATAAAATAACTCAGGTCCTGTGCATGACATTTAAAAGTTGTTACTTCTCTTATGGATTTTTTTGGAACATTTTGGGACATAAAGCGTCAATTTTAATCCGTAGGAAAAGTCATCTTCCGTAGGTTAAAGTGCAACATGTTGACATGTGTCATAGGAGAAATATTATATATATGTCATCATCGATATTGAATGGCAAATGTTCTGAAGGCGTCTAGCCACGTAGACAATGGCGATAACAAGTGTCATTGAATCGGTCACGTTGCTTCCCTTATCATGTTCAGGTTCCTTGCGACATAAATCGAAGTTGCATAGTCTATACGTATGCCATACTGTTTCTTAATGAAATAGCTTACTTAGTCCTCGAGTGACTCGATAACGTTATTCTCGGAACAAATGTTGAATTGCCATTTTGTTTCGCAAGCAGATCCGTATAATATAGAGTTATAGTATTAATATTACAGGGTCATAGTATTAAGTGCATTCAGGATAAGAAAAAGTACCAAATATACAATTTGTTATTTCAAATTCCAACCTAAACGATGCACGAAAAGAGAAAAACAGAAAAAAGCTAAGCATAACTTCTGCTGCGTCTTATTTTTTCAGGTCCTACTTTAGCTACTCCCGGGACAACTTCATGTAATTTTTTTTGTTCCACAAGTAAATTTAAACTATTATAGGGATAACATTATTTTCTGAGGATTTTTTTTTCAAATTGGGACTGTAGATTCATTAGAGTGTTATCTGAAGTTTGGTGCAATTAGAAAAGGGCTGACCATTTCGCAGTTTTTTTATATTATTATTATTATTATAAAATTAAGCTGTTTCCCTTTCGGGGTAGGCATGAATTGCTCGGTTAGAAAGTAGTAGTGTGTGGATGGGTATATAGGTATAGGGTATAGTTATAGGTATATAGGTGTGAGGTATAGATATTTTAGATTGATCTAAAATTCTCGTGTTATTCATTTAAATGACAAGTTCGTTTCGCAACACTTCTCCGACCCAGGTTGCTGATCAATCTCTCTAGTATGAAAGAACTGAAAAGTCCGGTAGGTTAGATACTTTCACATGCATTCAGTTAAGCGACGTGAAGTTGGAGCGTCCTCAATAGGCTTGTTTGTGTTCTTCATATGGATAGCTCTGTATATGAATTTATCCGTATAATGCATTAAGTACATTTAGACTAAAAAAGTCTCAGTTTTGAATAAAAAATATCTGACTTTACATGAGCTCCACTTTTTCCTGTGTACGAGAATAGAATATTTCGATACCAGAGGCTAAAGGGCGGTTTGCTCACTGCGAGCGTGAAGGCCCAGTACGAACTCGAAGATAAGCGAAGCTGAGCCGATGGGTGAGTGCTGTACCTTTACACAAGCAGGGAACATATACCCGTGAGGCCTCGTGTATCGAGCAATATTTTTCTTTTCACATTAAAATGTAAAATCTGAGATTGCCTACCGTTTACAGACCTCTAATATAACCTCACTGACCCAACACGATTGACGCGGTGACTAACAACTGGTACAATGACAAATGACTAACCAAACCAGACTCAACACGATGTTCTCATAGTGAGCAAAATGTTTTGGTAACCACGGAGAGCAGTTTGCTCACCGATGAAGGCATTTTGCTCACCGATGTCGGGGATTTTGCTCATCGCCTTCGCACACGATACGGAATCGGCCATTTTTTATGTCTGTAAACGGTGGCCAAACGAGGGTTTTGTATGTGTGTGTAAAGAAAAGATTTTTTTTTCAATTTTAAATAAATTTGACATACGGAGATCCCACTCAGCAAAATAAGAGTTAATTTTGTCAATTAGCCCCCTTGAAAGGGTCAAAACATCTCTTTCTTTTCATCTTTGAACAAATTTAACCACTAAATATGGCACACTAAATACGAAACGTGACACTATATTGAAAAACTTATTCAACCTCTTTTTATTATTATTACATTCATATTTCTAAAATATTTCAAAATTCATTTCTTAGCCTTAAAAGTGATAGTTTAAACAAAATCGTATGTATGTTATCTAGATACTGCTATTATTGCTTCGGAATTTTGTATCATTATTATTAAGGATTGTTTATTGGACAGGGGCCCCAGGTGCGAAATTCGGTCGGTCGCAAGAGCTTGACCCTCGACGCAAAGTTGGCGCTGCAAAGTAACCGAGCTTCGGTAACCAGAGTTAAGCCGACAAGTTGTTTTCAAGCTTCCATGATCCCACCGAGGTTTGCAACTGACGTCGGCGGCGGGCGAAACCCCGAGTCTCGGCCCAATTCTGGCCGACTTTTACTGTTTTGAGCTGTGGCTTATGAGGATCGTTTTTTCATTGACTTTCAATTCTTTAGGTTAGAGTAATGGTTAAAACTCCCGACATCTAGGCGATAGATTAAGGTATAGATGTAGGTTCGAAACCCCGTAGCGTTAGAAATTTCATTTGTAATATATAGATTAAAAATGTAATATATTTATTCATTCTAAGCAGGCCCATTAACATTTATAGACAAAATACTCGCAATCAATTTTTTTGTTTCGGTTGAATACCTATTTTATTATATCTTTAGAGTATAAAAATAGTGGGTGTTAACATTAAACACAAAGTCTGAAATTTACACTTTTGTAATGATAAATAATATTCGGACCATATGCAGTAAGTACTGGGACTCAAGCAATCTGTACTGGGCCAGTATTATGCCAGTGGTGTATTTCCCCTTGGGTAGTACAACCCTTCAAAAATCAAAGTCGGCCCCACATTTTTGTCCAAGGTTGGGTCGACGTCATGTTAATAGATGGCCTATATATGGGACCAAATGTCGGGTCGACGTTGGGAAGTCAAAGGCGGTTGGCCGTTATCATTTAACTGCTTTGCCCGAGAAGTGGCGCAAAAAGTTGGACCGACCATCCGACGGTTGGCCCGACAGTGGGCCAACCATCAAACAGTGTTACAGTTCTGCCAGTCCCAGACTAGTCCGTCTCATTTGCGATTAATTTTGGCTGACCAACGCCAGAAGATTTTTCCCCTAGGGGGTATACATTTTTTTTAAATTAATAAAAATGATAATTTGTTCTATAAAAATTAAAAATATTTCAATCTTACATGATTTTTAAAAATCGGGCACATTATGTAGATTACAAAAAAAATATGTTAGCGATTTTCACGAAACTCTGAGAATCAAGAATTTAATAATCTTCATTTTATACGTGGAGTAAACCTGCAATTTTTAGCCTAATCGGATAATATTTAGTATTTTATATAGGGAAAATTGAGCAAAAGCTTCTAATTGAGATAACTTTAATGAATTCCAATGAAATTTAACGCACACATAGGTAGTGTAAGCTTTTGACAGACTAGAAAAATTGGTCATGTGTAAAATTTTAATTTATGCGAAAATTCAACATGGCGGCGATCACAATTTTGTCAAAAATGGGATATTTTTGCATTTTCCAAGAAAATTACTTAGAACTTCGTTAAAAACCCTTTTTTTATTAAGAAATAAATAGAGAAGCGTCCAACATAGAAGTTTGTAAACTTAAAAAATGGCGGCTAATATAATTTCGAAAAAATCGCATTTTTTGTCATTTTTAACGAAAGTTTATCCAAATTGGTTAGGAATGCAATTGCATCAGTAGAAAAAAAATAGTGATGCATAAATATTACAATTCTGAATAATGAAGAAAAAAATGACTGCCAACGAATTTACCGAAATGATTTTTTGTTCACACTTTTTCGTTGAAATTGGTATAGTTGGCGAGAAAATCAAGTCTATTTAAGTATGGGGTCAAAATTTGAATTTTCGATTTTTCAAGAAAATTCAAAACATTGTTATGATAACCTTGTAAGGCTTTCAAAAAATAAGGCTTTTCTTTTCATGAATTTTTTTCATATCGTGCGTTGTTTGGCATAAAATGTTCATTTTCGTTTGTTTTTTTGGATTTTGAAAAAGCTACAACTCTGTTAATTTTCTTCTTATCGAAAAAAGTTATAAGGAGAAATTGTTCAGATTTTCGATTGCTAGGAATTGCCGTACATAGAATTTTTAAGTTAAGAAAAATGGTTTAAAATTTTTTGAAAATGCTCTAACTTTTTGAATTTTTATAAAAAATAGCTGGATAACGAACTTGTCCTTTTCTTTTAGGGTTTGAAAAAATTTTCAAAAGCTCAATCCAACCTGATCATTTTTTCGAAAGTTATCATGCCTATAGTCAGACTGGGTCTCAAAACGTGGAGAATTGATGAAAACCGACTAAGTCAAATTTTACATAAAACCAATACCTTCTCATCAGAATGAGAATGTAAAAATAAAAGCTGATGCCTCCATACAATTCTACACTATTTACTTTTTAATGAAAAAGGTCTAAAAACCAAGTTCCAAGTGATTTTCTCGGATAATGCAAAAGTACCTCTTTTTTCGAAAATTTTGATCGCCACCATTTTGAATTTCCACATAATTTTTAATTTTACACATGATCACTTTTTTGGTCTGTTAAAAGCTATCACTCCCTAGTCATTAAAATTTGAGAATGTTATCTGACTTCGAAGCTTTCGCAAAATTATTCTCGTATAAAATTCACTGCAAAATTCAAGGCTCCTGCAAAACCTCTAAATATTATTTGATTAGGCCAGAAATTGCATGGCTACTTCTTTTCATGTAACCTCAAGAAACGAGGAAGTGGGAGCACAACATTTCAAATGTTTTAAAATAAGGACATCTGGCCATTCTAAATGCTAAAATCTTCTGTATTTTTTTAGATAAATTTTAAGTACGAAAAAGCTATGCTCAAAACAATTTTAGGATAGTTTGCAAAGCTTTAAAAAATCATTTTACTTTTTTGAGATACTATTTTGAGGAAAATGTTTCAACCTTACAAGATTATAGAAAACATTACAAATTGTTTATTTAGTGATGTTGATGATATATCGATCGATCTATTTTAAATTTAACACAAGTTATAAGGGACCCAAAGTGAAAACTTTCAGTTCTAGGTTGATTTTGATTTTCAACTTTTTTTTCTACCCATCCTAGTGATCAGTGAGACAAATAGACACTTCATAAAATTAATGAAGTCTCGTAAATTTAGTCACATGAAGTCACATGAATGCACATGAAATCACTTGAAGTCACTTGGAATCATTATGTAATACTCTTCAAATCTCCTGAAGTCAGTGAGATCTTCTGAATAAGTCACTGAAATATCCTGAAGTATATTTTCAAGTCAGAAGTATGTAGGTATATACTATATACCCAATCGGTCCAGTTGTCAACCCCTCGGCCTCTACCGTATTACAATTTTCGTGATTTAAACACAATTTACAAAAATCAGTTTTTTTCTCATGTTCTTCTTATGGGAAACTTCAAGAGGTGGGCTGGACGGGCCCCATTTTAATATTATCGAAAAAAATGGGCTTTCACTTTTCTCAGAACGTCACAAGCCTGGGATGGACGGCGTAAAAAACGCACAATTCTAATAAAAATAACACTCTGCTATCTATCTCTCTCTCTCCCTTCTTTTTTTCTCACAATCAGTCACGATAAGTGCATGTCGTGGTCGTGAAAAACGAAACGCCGGATATGACGTCATCGTGTGCATGTTATTACCGAGAAGTTCGCAGACGTTCGGTCATACATAATAAGGACAAGTACATAAATAATATCAGTCTGTAAAGCTCTAGAGGCAACCTGTTGTACACTGAAGTCTAATTGTAGCAGCCTCGGTTTTACTTAAAGTTTTTATTTTGTACTTTGCTGACAATAGCTGACCAACTCCCTCTTTAAACTCAAAAAGCCACCATGAAGAATTTTCAAACCTTTGTGGTCCGAATAGCTCTTCAATTAGAATTGAGGAAACTTCCAAGATCCAAGCCCTTCCTTTTTTTCCTTTTTCAAGGACCTCACTGAGGGTTTGGCTGCTCTTTGAAAACTTCTAATTGTAAAATCGGAGGCGCCAGCTCAGACCATTCATAACGGAAGTCCGTTTTTCGTGTTCATTGAGAAGCTGAGAAATGTTTTCAACTCAGGTTGCAGGTCCAAGAATTGCCGGACAAACCTTTCAGGATTCGATGACAAGGCACCTGATTCCAAGTATAAAGAAACATACAAGATGAATGCTAGAAAATGATTTTCCATTTTCGTTTTCCTTTCAACACAAAAATATCTTACAATTCGATGGTTTTCCTTCATTGTTTCAAGTGATAAATATTATACGCAATAAAGATAATAAATTACATTAGGTCTGATAGAAGAACAAATGAGACAATAGATTGTAAATACTGAATATCTAGATAACCGAATTTTTTTCTATAACTCCATTTCCACCTTCACTGATCCAGAATTTATTTTATAAAACGCTGCACATGGAATTTAGTAACCGTTACACTGAGCGAGTTAAAGAGTTACTATTCGTGTAGTAAGTAATATAGTAGTGTAGAACCTCTATGATAAGAATTTTCGATAATTCGAATTTTCTTTTCGGCCTCGGCTGAAAATCGACGATTCCCATGTTAATATTTTTCGATCATTCGAATTCCTCGATAAATCGAAGAATATTTAAGCTCCACCGTGATAATAACCTCTGTACCTCAAAGTACGGCAGTGAGAAACTAATATACTTCGAAAAATTCATATTAAGAAATTGACCCGTTATGAGTGGTGCCGAGGATCAGGGTGTAACACCACCAACGAAATTCAGAGATGCTGGATTTGGTTTAGCAATTTCTCGTAGGTTTATTTCTCAACAAAGTGATGTGCCAGCTACTATCTTCGCTGCTTTAGACTTGATTGAAAACTTCTTCAAGGGAAAAAGTTGCATCAAACAGAAGAAAAGTACTGATTTTATTCATTAATCTCCTATTTGCAGCATACAAAACGGAGCGTTTTAGGGCGAAGAAATTTACTTAACGAAGGATCACTTCTCGTTCTTTTCATACTTATTCATAACAGGCATTAAGTTAATAACAGATAACCATATTTGTTCATTTTCCTGATTCGTTTACCTTATCAACTCTCTCAAACTGAATCAGTGAAATTTCACTGATTCTCAGTCAAATTTCACTGATTGAAATCGTGAGAATGAAGTCACTGAGAATCAGTGAAGAGCTACTGATTCATTCAGTGACTTTAATATCACTGATTAGATCAGTGAAAATAATTCAATACATACAGACATACATGCATACATATCAACGTGCTCGATAATGGAGGTTATGTTATTTATTTTATTTATAATCGAGTGGTCAAAAACTCGTGAAGTCATAGATGTACACCTTTGCTGAAGTCACTGGCGTGAAGTCTCTTGAATTCACATGAAGACACTGAAATCACTTGAAGTCAGTGTACACTCCATCGGTCGAGCTGTGAACTCCTCGGTTATGATCTATTATTTATTACTAACTTCTAAATACTCGTTCTTTTATTTTCTGAAATCACCATTATAATGACCCACTGAAATAACGTAAAACTACAGTTTGCACCCTAAATAAATTATATATTTTAGCTTACGCCAATAATAGTCAAAGCGAACCGATAAACCGACGATTTCGTCTGAGCATCTCGGCGCGACCTTCGGTGGATTTCGAGTCCTTATTACGTCACGCGTGTGCATATCAGCTGATAAAAAAGAACCTTTTGCGAATTAAATATCGCACTCAAAGGAAATGTAAAATAGAATAATAATTTTTTTAAACCGTCTAGACAGGTGATATTTCGCAAGGAAGATGAAACAAATGCTCTTTAGTGTCAAATGTAATTATTTTTTATGACAACTTTCCAACTGAATTAATCAGTGAAAACAATCATTGGGTGTATCAGTCATTCTAGGTTCACTGCTTTATTTCTATGGAAATTTTAACTAATTTACCCAGTGACAAGGTAAAAACCACTGATTTTTCAGTGATGACCTACACTACTGATTCATTCAGTTAAAATTTCACTGATTCAGTTTTAGAGAGAAGATGTTTACTTTCCTCTCTAAATATAAATCAGTGAAAAATTCACTATGAAAAAATAGTTTAACAACAGAATAATATATCAAATGCAAAATCGAAATCACTATTTTAAGATGAGGCAAACGTTGCATAGTGATTCAAATTTAAATTTTTTGCAAAAATAAAATTCTTCTTCCGAGATATGGGGGTCCATTAAATAATAGTAATTTCTACAAATATCAATTTATCAATGTGAAAAGGTTGAAAAATATATTACTACGTTAAAATTGGAAATCAATTTGAACTACAATTTTATTACAAATCATTTTTTAATTATTGTATAAACAAATGATATTTCGAAGAAAATGCATTATTCTACTAAAAAAATTCTTCCAGATAATACAACCCAGTGTGCACAAAACCATGAACATCCCAATAACGTCCTTGAGACGTTCCTAGGACGTCCAATGTCAATCCAAACAACGTCTCTAAGACGTGTAATGTCCTGAAGATGTCCTAAAGACGTCTTAAAGACATAGGACATTCTCGGGACATATTTCGTACTAACACCAGACGTCTTAAGAGCATACCTAGGATGTCCAAAAGACATGTTGCAAAAGACGTCTTAGGGATGTCCCGAATACGTCTCTAGGACATCCTTAATTTTTTTGCCCATTGGGAATATTTGAACCTGGGTGGCAAGTACAATTTTAATCGTACTTTTAGTGCACAGAAAAAACTGAGGGTTCAGTAAAGTTGCGGCTCAAGTAAAAGTTGGTATCATTTAGAACTGAGACTCCAATGGAACTCATTTTGAGAGTTCCTTTTTAGTCCGTTGATATCCAATAGATGGCCGTTCATAGTTTCAACTGCGCATGTGCCGAAAAGCGTTGGCCTATTTGAAATTAATAAAGACTATGAATAATCATACAGATAAATTTTAACAAATATTTTTTATTCTTTTGAAAAACAATTTCAATTGAATGACAGAAGTACCTACCTTCCTAAGAAAATGTAATATTAACGTAATATTGCAAGTTTATATTATATCATTTTAAATAGTACCGCGCTTTTTTGGTACATGCGCAGTTGAAAACGACGGATTTTCAACATAACCTTAAAAACCATAAACTTATACGGTATAAACATATGGTATAAACATACCATAAACTTATAAAATCTCCGTAGTGACTCAAGACTGAAGTGAAAAAAGGGCTCCATTGGAACCGTTTCAATCCATACTTTGGGTTCATTTAGAAACCATTTATCATTTTGGGTTCCTTTTCAGCAAGAGAGGTTCCTTTTCGTCGCAGCTCCTTTGGAACCAAAAATTGGTTCTAATGGAAACCCTAGTTTTTTCTGTGTGTTACATGAAATTAAAAATATCATAAGCAGCAAATTCCATAGTAGAAACAATGTAAAATTATTTTCTTTATATAATTCTTCAGAATATTTGTAAATTCCTAAAATTTTGTGCCAAACAAGAAAAAAGTATGAAAGTATAAAGTAAACGTTATTCGCTATGTTTATTCATAATAATTATCTGAAGTAATATTATGACAAAAGAGAAAAAATTTGCATACACGTTTCTAGTTATGCCACTGAATTTATTTACTTACCATTTCAAATAGTAAGGCTGACAATCTCGCGTAGTGCTTATTGCAATGCGAAAAAGGAGATCTAACTCACTTGCAAAATTAAAACTCATAGTTCTTTGCTTACTATGTAAATTAGTTATTCATACAGCGTAAATGTTCAACTGTACTATTTCAAATAGTTATTGAAGCTGCTTGTTCTAGTCATCTTTCTTTTTACTATTTGAAGTAATAATGCTGACTTTAGGTTTTGTATATTTTGAGATAACTATCTCATACAGTATCAAAAACCATTTAAATTGTTTCTTGTACAATGTTAGCAAGTAAACTTCAAGTTAGCAATGCATGCAAGTGAATCTGACTATCCACTTTTTTCCGTGCTGTATTAGACAGGTCCTCACGTGGAGCTCAATGTTCGCAAGGACGACTTGAAAATTCATAGCATGTCTAATACTACTGTGATGTAATATAGTATTATTGCAAGATAATACACATTTCGGCTTTTCAGGTAAAAAGTTATATATTATTTGAGGTTTGCCAGAAACAGTTATTTTGGCGCGTAAAATTTAATGCATCACCTTTTGTACTGTAGAAGTAGTGTGAGTTGTTTGTTTCTTTTCGGAATTTTCGAAAATTACGTTAATGAAATTAACACCCCCCTCCCCTCCTCCCGCAACGCATCATAACAGAATGTATCGACCTTTCTTTCCTTCTGACGTATTTCTGGCGGGAGGGATGCAGCTTAGTGTGACGCCCATCCTAAAGTTACATACAATTACTTTAGATAGATAACACCTGAGGGGATAGGGGGTAGAAATTGACCGAAGAAAGCGTGACGTAATACTTGAACGGCTCCTACAGCCCTCAAGAAGAATAAGAAGAATCTTAGATAATGAAGTGTACACAAGAACTCCAATATAAGGCCGACTGATTTAGTTCTTCCTAGAACTGCTGGCCCACGCAGTTTCTCAGCGCACAAGCAGTGTCAAGAATGCATCACCACCACGCACCATTCGTCCAACGAGCATGCTCGAATGCAAAACGAAATGCGTACGGGCGTTCGCGTTTGCGTCAGGATAGAAACTGTGTTGAGCAATGGTTTGGTTCACACTGGACAAGCGCATCGCCGACACGCTGCCAAAAAGTATAACCCGACCGGTACGGTTTTCACCCTACGCCTCCACACTGGGCAAAGACAGTGCCTATGAACAAATTGATTTTCACATAACAATTAAGATCCAATTTCAACGTTTCTTTTTTGAAATAAAAGATAAATAAAGTCCACATAGGGCTACTTCGTTTGGCTTTAAAAAA
>CAKNWW010294675.1:0-11519 GCA_932074435.1 Andricus kollari | reverse complement strand
AATAAAAAAAAATAAGCTGTCGCAAGCGTATTGAAGTTTTAAACAGCAAAGAGCGCAGCATTTGTTTTATAGCCATCCTCGTACATTTCCACATTTTGTTAACTATTTTCTACATAATGTGTAGCCCGCATTATTGATAACATATAGTAAATGATAAGCCCATGGAATTAGTGTTAAAAATCTGACAAGGTCTTCTGCTTTTTACTTCTCTGTCAAATTTTTGCCATAAAGGTTTGTACTATGCAATATTATAACTATATATTAATAATAAGAATAGTAAAATTAGGTCGAATTTACGGCTGTGTACACACCTATATGGAAGAACTTTACCTGAGAAGTAAGAAACAGATAATTAAGAAAGTTTGTTGATTTCATTTCAAAAGCTATATTTTGAAGACTAAAAAACGTGTGATTTTATCATATTTGTGATAATATTTTCATGGATTTTAAGGGCATTTAAAATGAAGAAAAACATTAACTTTAGACGTTTTTGGACAGTTTTAGTGAAATTATGTAGTCTTATAAATTAAACTAATTGCTATTAATTAGTATATGTTGAAAATAATCTAAGCCAGAGATACAAGTAAGCAAGAGTCATCAAAATTTAGAATTTGGACCTCTACACGTCAGGAACATCAGAATCTTAGAATTTTTGGGCTACATTTTTTGAATTATCGACATTTCTGGAACGAATAATTGAATTTTGATAACATTTGAAGGTATTGGAGATAAAATTGTACATTTTTTAAATATAAAACATTAAGTAAAAAATCCGAAACTTTGCCTCAAAAAAAGTCCACCCAAATTTTTTATTCAATTTTTCGTGAAATACTCTCCTTATAATTTTTATTAAATCGAGATATAAATATTCCTTATGGAATAAACTTTCATTTAAAAGAAAAAAATTGTGACAACTCTTCTGGTTCTAGAGATATCGTCATTTTAATGAAAAAAAGTGTCGTAAAGAAGAGTTCTGATTAAAATATGTACATCTTTTTTTCGACGTGAAATGAAAAAAGGGGTTCAATTTTAATGATAAATGTTATTGACAAGTTTTGTTAACAAACACCTGATAGTATCGATTGGTCATTTTCAAATGATATTTTGGCAATAATATTACTTACTTTTATCGACAAAGTGATAATTGATCATAAAATTTTGTCTCCTGATATTATTTGTTAATTTTAGACATCACATCATTTCACTGCTAACACTGGCTGACAATTTTTGCACAAATTTTTTATGAAATTAGCAAATAATACTAAATGAAAAAATTTCCTCATACCGAATTCTAAATCTTACTGGCAACATAAATTAAGGACAATTATTGAAAGATAAAATTATTTTGTTTTGGTTTCAAATGTTCATGATGGGATTTTCTTTTCATAATTTGTACCTAAAATAACTAAAAAATATCGGGTGACATATATTCATGATCAAGTATCAATTTTCCATAAAAGTAAGTTTTATTAATGCCGAAATATTCCTTAAAAAGAGAAATCTGTGATAATCAGTGTTTGTTAATAGAACTTGTTTATAACCATTATAATTACAAATCAACATTTTTATTCCTTATTCCACGTACCTCTAAGTATTAGATCAAAGCCACACTGAGCATAACAAAAAAAAACTTTTTCAAGAAAATTAAAGAAAATTTGCAGCTTCTATCCTTTGTGAATGCCGACACTGACAGCGCAGCGCAGCGAATGGTCTCACTAAAATGACCATATCTGGGAAACAATTTTATTTTCATAACATTTTTTTGCATAATTTTTGTTTTAAAAAAATGTTTTTTTAATCAAATTTTTTTACAAAATCAAAAAATATTTTGTTTCAACTTAAGACTTAAATTAACGTCTTAATAGGCTACGAAACCCTTCTTTGTAGGCGCTCGAAGCATACATTTTAAAAATAAAAGTTGATTTCATAAGGAATCTCTATAACCTGATTGAACGAAATTACAGTAGGAGTATTTCGCGAAAAATTGAGTCAAAAATTTGTTGTGATTTTTATCAGGAAAAATTTCAAAATTCTTTACTTAAAGTTTTATAGTTTGAAGATATATAATTTCATCTCAAGTATCTTTATATTTCATAAAAATTCAATTATCTGTTACATAAATGTCGATAGTTCAAAAAAAACCCAACCCAAAAATTCAATATGGCGTAACTCCCAAAACGTATGGGTATACCAAAAATTTTGCGCTCTTCACTGTTTCAATTTTTAATACGCTTGCGATAGCTAGATGACTTTTTTAACGTACTTAAATATTCAGAATGAAATACTTGCAGCATGCATCAATTTCTGGACCCGGGGGATTTTTGAAATTCAAAACATTTGCTTTTTCGGCCCAGTTAATGTATTTTACATTAACTGGGACATATTATTAATTTACCTTTCAACTTCATATTATTCTTATGTATTTTATTCTTAAATATTTTCACGTTCTCTAGGTTTAAAATGATGAATGAGAGTGCGTCAAATATTTCAGCAAATGAACAAAAACAAACTCACAAATCAGTCGCAACGATGCTTTGGATAGACGTACTACCATAATGTACAGTTGAAAAACCAGGGGTTAAGGACTTTCTTGCCGAAAAAACACCTGCTTATAAATCACAAAGCAGAACAACTATTTCCAGGACGTACGTTCCAATCCTTTTTTTAGAAATGAAAAGAGACGTAATGAATGAGCTATCCAGTTTCCTCAATGATATTTTGAGTGTGTCCTTCACATAAGACTTTTGGCAATCGCGTGCAAATGACCACCATATTTCGTTAACACTGCACGTAATCACAAGTTATTACGTAATTATCTATACATAGTCGAAAAGAATAAGTTACTGAACTACGAAAGCACCTTAATGAAAATAGTGTAATTACTGACATAAGAAAAATCTTTCAAAAATAATTCGTATTCGTGTCAATTTGTTTTAAAAAGTAATATTCAAAGAAACAATTGCAATAATATTTTTGAGATAGTTTGATTTAAGATTGGTTATTGGTCCAGGGTACTGTATTGGTACAAATGTCTGATTCTAGTTGAAAGTACTGACGTTATCTCTGTTTTTATTTCAACTGACAACGCTAGAAATGTCGTTTCTGCTATCGAAAAACTTCCGACTTGGATTCACATACGTTGTTTCGACCACACTTTAGACTAAGGAGTTGACGATACAAAGAAACTGGTTAATCTCATCGAAATATACTTAACAAAGGTAAGAAGTTTCAGCAGATTATGTGTATGGAAAAATTAAAAACAGATCTTTGTATTTGATTGCGATTGTTTATTTTATCTCTATGTATGTTATCTAGTGCAAGAAGATCGTTGGATGTGTACGCAAATCTGATATAAATAAAGAAGCACTGGATGCTGCTCAAAAAGAAATAGGATTTAAAAAGATATTAGCCGTTCTTCAATTAGTGGAAACGCGATAGAAGTCAGAGTTGAAAATGATGCGGAGGCTTGTTCAATTGAAGCTACCTTTACATCAAGTTGTCCAGATGAAACACTTAAAATTTAAGCGGACTTTAAGCGAGTCTGAATGGTATATTTTGGAGAACTTAGTAACAATTTTAGAGCCGCTAAATTCGGCAACTGAATATATGGGTGGCAGTTATTATCCAACTCTCTCGATGGTTATATCGGTGTTGTATGGTGTTAATGACGTTCTTGAAAGTTTTGAAGACAACTTCAGAGATCAGTTGCCACTCTTTATCCGTTTATACATCGTAAAATTAAAGAAAGCATTAGATAACCGATTCAGTAAAATTAAACGTGACGACCCCTACATAAAAGCCATGTTACTGGATCCACAATTCAGAAAAATGAATCAGAAACTAATAAAATGATAGACGAAATTTCTTCAAAAATTAATTCTTTTGTTGCTCTTAGCAATCAAAATGTAGGTCTGACTTCGGGCCAATCAACAGGTATGTAGAAATTATATGTTTTGAGAATACTTTAAAAACACTGCGAATAAAGAAAAATTATATTCATTTATTCGCTGAATTATTACTTGATGAAATAGCAAATTCGACTCCATTCCAAATTTCAGCTTCTTTAGTAACATGTTTGCTTTAATCTATAATATACGTATAGCTATTAAAAAAACGTTATTAAATTCTAATAAAATTTCTATACTCTTTGTATACAGATTCTCTTCGACATATGTCTTCAAAACCTGAGAGAAATTTCTTCTTTTTAAAAGAGAAGAAAAAGAAAAACACCTACATTCCCTTGCTACGCAGCAAGTTAGGAAACAAGTAAGTGTCATTAATATAGAAATGCATAATAAGTTTTTCTCTCTTGCTTCAGTATATTACGTGCTTATTATTGTTCATTATATTTATTTTACATGCTTCTCATCTTTCACGTGGAATCGTGCATTCAAGAAGATATGATTCACATGTATGCTTGTATTTATACGTGGTGGAAAAGAAATGTGAAGAGATTTCCACTAGTAGCGAAAGTTTCATCCAGACACTTAGCTGTACAGGCGTCATCGGTCCACAGCGAGAGGGTATTTTCTCTGACAGGAGACATCGTTAATTGCAAAAGGACTTCTATGAAACCACAGCATGTGGCACAATTAACGCTCCTTGCAGCAAAGTTGCGCCAAGAAATTAAATAATCTACATTCTTCATCTTATCGTTTGCAAATCTACTGTTCTGTTTTATTTCTTTGCACCAAATAAAATTGTTTAAATGGAATATGCGTATTTTATCTCGTAATTCTGTGAAACTATTTTTGCAGCACTTTCTAAACCTTCAAGTATCACTTAATGAGATTCAAGATGCTTGTTATACTTATTATTTTACAATTACGCTCTTCTATGTCTCCGTTCCTAAGAATCGGAACTATATATACAATAATGGACTGTACAGTGTAGACCTTAGTATACCGTGACCGTATTTTATCTCAAGAAGTTCCCAGCGGTAGGTGCAGAGCGTGTGTGTCACTATCTGGTTGTTCCATCCATGCGGGAACATTGTATATCTACAGACGTAATGCGGCCGCAAGAGTGCTTTATTACCATCTTTGTCGCTCTTGCGATATTGGCCGCGACCCTGCCCTGCCAAGTTTTCTGGAACAACGATTGTTCATCACTTCTGTTCGAAACGCTTCTCACTGTCATAGCTTCTAAATATACCACTCAAGAGATGACGGCAAGAGGTTTTTGAGGGTCGTTATAATATTCTTTGGCGGAATTCCCCCAGGAGCCGGGATCCCGTTCGTTTGTGCTGACTGGGTACGGATTTTTTAAGGGCCTTCGATGAAGTTGACCATACGATTCTTGTGGCAAATCTCAGAGCCTTTGTGTTAGCAGCATCCCAGGCCTGCACTGCCCTTTCAAATTTCACGTTACCTTCCACTGTAGCTGGTCTAGTTTTTTTACCAGAGACGTACACCGAAGCGTCGTTTTTGACTAATAAGGCTTTCACTTGGAGCTTCAAAGTATCGGAGTTCTCTTTGCCCAAACCTTCGATGCGTGCTGAGTATGAGAAAGTTATTTTAAACAAAAAGGTTTTCCAACCTCACTTCTTCCCGAACACACTTCAGATTGTATGGATCTTATCGGAATATAGAAGATATTAAACAGGATTTGTAACTGGTAAAAGCATAGATTTATTATAAGCATAGATTTATGATAACATTCAGATAACTTGATGATAGAGTACAAAATATACAAGTGACAAGTTGACAGAATTAACTATATTTCAGATGTTGTTATAAACAAATCAAGGCTGTAGCTTGCTTTTGTAGAACCGAATTCAATACAAAATAATGAAAATAATTATTGAACAAATTTAATTTCTTATACGCAAAGATTTTTTTCATAAGATAAAGACAAGTCATTGAATCAATTATCTTGAAAAATCATTATTTTTGTTAATTCATTCATTATTTATTATCATATCATTATTCATTATTTGGCTGTTAGTAGGTATAGGGGACATTTTCAAGATTCTACAGTGAAAACGTAGCTAAGCGTAAAATTTACCTGCTTCCGAGCGTTTATTTAAGTGGATACACTGTAATAAAAGCTTTGGTAATATTTACAATCAGCTAGTCAGTATACGTGCAGTGTATTTTCAAATTACAATGTATAAAATGATTAAGTTACGATAGTATAGTACTTATTTGCAATCTAGTATGATTTCGCTTAAGGGAACAATGTGAAAATAGAAGGTTGTTCTGTTTGCAGTTGACTGTAAAATTACTACGTCAGATGATGGAAATTATTCGATCGGCGTGGGACATAGTAAGTTTACGAGGAGGTAAACGAGGGAGTAAGGTTGCACGGACGGGCACCGCAGAATTATGTGCAGGACGTAAAATTGGACCATTCGGAACTATCGAGTATAAGTCGTGCCAAACGATGAGTTCCGGAGACGCCCGAACGGCCTCTTACCAATGGGTGCCCATTTCATTCCTTTGCATTCTTGTTTACGTTGTTTTGCACGTCATGTCGCGTTGCGGTGCATATGTAAAAGTAATTTGTTCTTTCACTCAAAACAAATGAATTTTCAACTTTTGAGACTGTCAAGTGGTTATATTCCGTTTTCGCCCTTAAATACAGAAAATGGCTTTAAAATATTTTCATCGCTGTGAAAAGTTGTGAATAGTAGCAAGTTCAGGGAAATTTGTTAATCAGGGAACGTTAGGAGTAAGTCAGAGATGAAAAAATGATTGAAAGTTGAATAACGACGGGAAATTTACGTCCTGCATGTATTTCTTTACAGTGGATGCAGGTTGAAAAGAAAAATATGTATTCTTACAGAATTCTGCTTATTTACTATGTGCCACACCGATCGAATTATTTCCATCGTCGCAGGATGTAAATTTACACCAACTTTTTTACTGTGTAGGTTTTATTTTCAAATCCTTGCGATATAACCGAAATTTTATTTGTTATATTTGTGTTAAAATTTGGTATATTTACTAATTATAAATAAGTTGTAATATAATTGTGCAAAACCTATCGGTAATTATTTTTTTATTCAGGGGTACCTGCCCGCCCAAGACTTGGACGTGAGCCTTGCAAGCCCTCTTACAAAGATCCCGCCGGGATCCCGTTGGTTTGTGTTGACTGGGTACGGATTTTGTAATGGCCTTCGATGAAGTTGACCATACGATTCTTGTGGCAACACTCAGATCACTCATTGTTGCGAATAATATGCTCTTTTGGTTTACGAGTCATCTCAGTAACAGATTTCAAATGATAAGAGTAAATTATCATTATTCCGAAGAGTTTCATGAAACTTCGAGTATACCCCAGGACTCTCACCTTAGCCCTCTGTTGTTTTTACTGCACATTAATGAAATAAAGACGTGTACACAGTAATCAAAGCGTGCTTTTATCTATTGTTTGCTGGTGACTTCAAACTCTATGAAGATAAGGTGCGTTCCGCTAGCACCTCCACAACAAAATTTGAACATCCTCTTAATGCCATCATTTTTGGCTATTTTTGGGCATAGATGCTGAGTTTTGTGCCCTTTTAGTTTTCTCAGAAAACCGAATTATGTGAGGAGGTGCTGGATGTCAAGAACTACTCCTAGCACATTTAACGAACCACGTCTCAGCTACCTTAAACTGAAACCTCCAAAACATTAAAAATAAAAATAATCACACCAGACACATTCTCATGACTCTAGCTGCTATCAGCATCCCCATAGTTTAATAAATAACACCAAAAACACCCCCTAGTTTATTTAAAGAATCTCGTCTCAGCTGCATTCAACTAAACGCCAAAACAATTTGCAATACAAAATTATTACCCCAGACACCTTCCCAAGCAGCTAGTTAATATCATCACCTCCGCAGTCATGTTCAAGAACCCACCAAAAACTACCCCTAACACAGTTAACGAACCCACTCAACGCTGCCTTAAACTGAAACAGCGGAACAAATTTCAAATTCAAAATAGTTAACCCAGCCGTCTTCCCAAGACTCTAATTAATATCGTCGTCTATACAGTAATATTGAACCTCAAGAAAACAACCTCTAGTACATTGATCGAACCCCATCTCAGCGTTCTTCATCTTGAACAGCTAAACAAATTTCAAATGACAAATAATCACCTCAGGCTAGCTAGAGGTAGTACTTGGAGGTTCTTGAGTATTACTGCGTCAATGGCGATATTAACTACAGTATTGTAAAGCTGTCTGACGCGTTTATATTTAATTTGTATTTTTCTTGCCTTTTTTAGTCGGAAGCAGCTGATACGAAGCTCGTTAAATGTGTCAGGGGTAGTTCTTGGGGAATGAGAAATATAACTGCGGCAATGGCGATATTAACCGGCGCGAAAGGATTCATGCAGAGGCTACATGAACGTTGGGTCAATATGCACCCGGAATATGCTCATAAAACGCCTTAGTATTTAAGAGACCTTTGCAGATAGCCGATAATGCCAACATGAGAAGTAGGAGATCAGACAAAGACAAAGATCAGACAGACAAAGGTTGCAGGCTCCAGAGGAAGAGTGTTCACTAATTACTGCTGAAAAAGTGAAGAAAGTTATCGCTAGAACTAAGAAGTTTTTCAGCGCCAGGGCCAGATAAAATCAACAACTTTTGGTGGAAGAAGTTCACTTCTACGCACCAACATCTAGCTCGTATATTTACTACTTTCTAAACGACGAACAACCCATTCCGCAGTGGCTAGCGGAAGGACGCACGGTATTGATCCCTAAGACCGGAGATTTGTCAAGTCCAAAGAACTACAGGCTCTTAGCTTGTTTAAACACCAGCTACAAGCTATTCACTGGCATCCTCAAAGAGAGGATATTAACATCTGTCGAGCCGGTATGGAGTGCAATAATTGAATAACGTGGATGCAAGGGGGGCTGGCAGGTTGCAGGGAGAACCTGTTAATAGACAGGTGTATTACCCAAGACTCGATCAGGTATGGACGCAATCGCTCCATGGCTTGGATTGACTACCGTAAGGCATTCGATAACACGAACCATGCGCTACTTATTAAGCTCCTTTAGTGCCTGGAGGTCCATTCAAAAATAGTGAGATGCATAAAAGAGCTTATGCTCTTGTGACGGAAAAAATTTGTCATAACATCTGACGAAAGACAAGTGACTACCAGCTATATCACATATAAGAGAGGGGTATTTCAAGGAGACTCTCTAAGTCCGATACTTTTCTGCATCTCCCTATTGCCACAATCTATAGTGCTCCGAGGAAATAGCTCTGGATACCTATGTAGCCCACGAAACAGAAGAGAATATAAGATCAACCACCTTCTATATATGGACGACTTTAAACTCTTTGTTTCCTCGAAAGAGGATCTTAACATCCTTGTGGAGGTGGTGAATAGGTACTCTGAAGCGATTGGCATGAGCTTTGGACTGGACAAGTGTGCCTGCGTCCACCTACACCAAGGACGACTAGAAACTACACCATCGAGTGACGATCGGGATGTTCAACTCATAGGCGGAAATACCATTCACCATCTTGGTAATGGAGAAAAATATACATACCTTGGAATACCGCAAGCGGAAACCCAAACTGTGTGTGTGTGTTGAAAACGGCCCTTGTAAAAAGGTATCGCCAAATTCTCAGAAAAATTTGGGCTTCCGAATTATCTAGAAAGAATAAGATCCGGGCTACCAATATGCTAGCCGTTCCTATACTGCTCTACACATTTGGCGCAGTAAAATGGAACGTCGATAAGTTGAAGCAACTTGAACGATGCACACGCAATATGATGACAATCCATCGAAGTCATCATCCTAGATCTTCCGTACCTCGAATATATCTACCTCGAGATAAGTGGGGTAGAGGCTTGCTAAGCTTGGAGTGTCTTCATCGAAGAACGGTTCTGACTCGTACATCAACATGAAGTCATCAATGTTGCGGCTTCTCTATACCGTGCCGCAGCTAGGGCACACAGGAGCTTGGTCTCCCATTTGATTCCAGCGATACTACACATAATCCAGCATCACTAACACCTTCGGTGCTCAAAAGTCGTATACAGGAACCAGAACATACGCTTCTACTAAGAGAATATGTTGAAAAGCCCCTTGATGGTATATTCTACGGCATCATACTTAGAGAAGAGCTCTCGATGGGTCTGTTCAACATGTTTCACAAGTCTGCTGGATTGAGATCGGAGACTGAGGGATTTCTTTTTGCCTGTCAAGACGGCGTTATAGACACCTTTGTTTACTGCGGGCGCATAATGAATATACCTGTAGGCGATACTAACTGCCGAGCGTGTAAGCAAGAGCCAGAAACACTTGGGCATGTTCTCAGTGGATGCTCAAAGTATGCACGTTACGGGTACATTGAGAGACACAATGCGGCTTTAAAAGTGTTATATTACCATCTTAGGCACTTCTATGGTGTTGATCTCTTGCTCCTCTTGCCATACGTCCACGGGGATCTCGAGTCCGTTGTGGAGAATGATCAGTGTAAGATCTACTGGAATTGCTCATTCTCCACCACTCAACGTATCAGTGCTACGAAGCCTGATATTGTCCTCCAAGATCTGAAGACCAAAATCATTTTTGTGATTGAATTCTCGGCACCAGCGGATGGTAATATCACGGCAAAGGGGGAAGAAAAACAGGCGAAATATCAAGCACTTCTTTTCGGGCTGAGCAGTCTGTACCGGCTTGCTAGCGTCAGGCTCATCCCATCGCAACCCGGATGCAAAAGGCTGTTCTTCTGGGGTCACTTCATCTGGTCCGTCAACACTATTCCTCATAACATTCTACAAAGATTGGTAGCTCTAAAAAAAAGTATCGAGAGGTGAAACCTTCATCTCTAACTGTCCCGTCTGCCGCGCAAGATCATCCGCGGCTAGAGACCTGACTCTAAAGAACAGTGTTGAACGATATTCTCTCGCGTAAATTTCCCGCTCTTGCTTACGTTCTAGGACAGAAGGAGCAGAAGTGGATGACGTAAACGTTCCAGTTGCGTCGGGATTAGTTGCTTTAAGGAATCATGATCGTAGCTTCCGGAGCCTACAAGTTCTCTAAATAATAATAATACTCATTATATATATATATATATATATATATATATATATATATTATATGGCCAACGGCCATACCACGCTGGAAGCACCAGTTCCCGTTAGATCACTGAAGTTAAGCAGTGTTGGGCGCGGTTAGTACATGGATGGGTGACCGTCTGATACTACTGCGTTGCTGTTGGCGGTCGTGGGTGTGGTGAGCCCACACTTTTAGTTATTTACTACAAGAAACTATCCACCTAAAAAAACACTACCCGAATCGGGTAGTGTCACGCTTACCCCTAGAGGCTTAATGATATACATACATACATATAGTACCTATGACCTACATCAAGGATGTAACATTATCGAACATAAGAGGTCCCACCAGGGGTACCAGTTGTAACATTATCGAATATAAGGGTCCCACCAGGGGTACCAGTTGTAACATTATTGAATATAATAGCCTTTTTCCGACGTTGAGTTGAGATCCACGATTACCGATTTTACGCAAATTTTCTTATATCTTACATTCCTCAAGTTAA
>CAKNWW010294667.1:0-10785 GCA_932074435.1 Andricus kollari | reverse complement strand
TCCCAGTAGAGTGAGAGGAGTGTGATCTTTTTTTCTGATAAAATTTGTATTTTAATAAATTTTAATTTATATCTCCATCTAGTCTGAAAAAGACAAAATAATTTGTCTGTATTAAGAGAAGTTAACTTTGATCGATATTGTTTTCTCAACCGATTGAAAAATTGCATCTCTGATGATAATACAGATTCCTACTAGCATAGTCATGTTCAAATGCATTTTACGTCAATTGTTATTAATATATTGCAGTTTTTTTTCACGTATGTGTAGTCAAAATATGAATGCATCTATATGATTTTTTTCCAATTTTTCACACTGTTCAGTTCAAAGATGTCGTTATCGAAAGTCAAGCAAGGACTGAGTGACGCGAAAAAACCACGTTTTTCATCTTTTCGCGAAAGATATTTTCTATGCCAATTCTTGTACATAAACACATGGGGACTTGTTTTAAGCACAACAAAGTAAGCTTTATCATGGTATAAGTCGTGTTTTTGTACGATTTTTTTCTCACGAGTAAATTACCAAAATGTGCGGCTGTTTTGGAGGGGTCTTCGTATCGTGAGCGGATAGTAGAGGATGCGGCGTCACACGAACAAGCAGCGGAAATTCATGTTCTTCCTCAACCTGGTGATGATTTAGCACCACCAAATTCTTCAGAGGTAAATGGCCTAATACAACCAGAGCCAGAAGCAGAGGTTCAACAACCAAGAAGGCGATTAAAATGGACATACCATATGAACAGAGATGTAATGCGCTTTTATTTTTTTGGCAAAGAAAAGCGGGCAAAGTGCAAGAAAAGAACATCATCAACTCTTCTTGCTTAAGTACCCAGAATGAGTCACAAGAATAAAAGAGCAGAATATAGCAGATCAAAAACGCCCAATATCTGTAAACAGATGGCTTTCGGCTGTTGAAATAGCTGCCATCGAAATGCAAGTGGAACAGCAGCTAGTGATAATGAACATCAAGTACCGGATCCACTAGAATCACATCGAGACATTAATAACGATGATCTGAACAGCGAAATTTCAGAAAAACTACAGCACCTTGAAAGGAATTTTGGTCATGCTTTATGAGAGTTCAGACACGTAGAACCAACAAAAAGGTATTCTCTGCTCAAAATGAACATCACAAGTGATCTGCGTGCACTAATATAACAACTAAACAGCAAGGTTTTACCTATGCATTTGAATGCAACACAAACTGCGTTAGAGGTGCAAACTCTTGTATACTGTGCAGCTGTGGCAACCGTTAGAACGTTGGGCCGCAGAGCTAGGCCTACAAATGAAGTCTTTGCTCCAGGAAGGGAGCGAGATCCACCGTGGAAGATCAGGTTGGATATGGATGTCAGCAAAGTAAGGTGGAAATTGGGTCGACTGACACAACATAAAAAAGGAAATAGAACTAGAATGCTTTCATCTGTCTTTCAGGCAGACGGGACAGTTCGAGTGAAGGTTTCACCTCTGGATACTTTTTGAGAGCTACCAATCTTTGTAGAATGTTATGGGGAACAGTGTTGACGGACCAGATGAAGTAATCCCAGAAGAAAAGCCTTTTGCGTCCGGTTCGCGATGGAATGAGCCTGACGCTGGTAAGCCGGAATGTTGTTGAGTTGGCTAAGAAATGAAGCTTTCATACCTCAAAGACAGCCGATTATGAGAACTACAAGATGGACTTTGTAGCCTTGGTACAGCCCGCTCGGCTCGAAAAGAAGTGCTTGATATTGCGCCCGTTTTTCTTCCACCTTTGCCGTGACATTACCATCGGCTGGTGCCGAAAATTTAATCAAATAAATGATCTTGGTCTTCAGATCTTGGAGGACAATATCAAGCTTTATAGCACTGATACGTTGAGTGGTGGAGAATGAGAAACTCCAGTAGATCTTACATTGGTCATTCTCCACAACGGGCTCGAGTTCCCATGAAATTATTTTCAACCATTTCCAAATTCAGCAACTTTCGTCGACGCGTGAACGGCTACTGGACTATGATGCACACTTTTTTTTTAATTCTGCAGAATTCTGTCTAAATCTTTGAATTGACTTAAAAAACATTTGTATTTTTAAAAATATTTTTAAATTCTCTTGACAAATTTAGGATGTAATTTGAATTATTTTTAATTTTATGAATTCTTCGGAACACATGGCATTCTTTTCAACTATTTCCAAATTCATCAACTTTGGTTGACAGTAAATTACACAGGCACACAAAAAAAATAAGTGTCGTGATCTGGGGACGCGACATATGCTTTCCTATGGATTTTGACGCGTTGAATGCGAATCCGATGTCAGAATTTGCCCTACACGTCAGCGTTTCACCCTAACATTAAAAAACTTGAAAAAATTAGTATTTCCTGTTCTGGGGATGAGGCATATCAATTCTTATGTATTTTGACGCGCTGAATCTGAATCGGCTATCATAATTGGCCCAACGGGTCTTGGTTGGGCCCTAATCTCAAAAAACACCTTAAAATCACTAAAATGGCCCGTTTTTCTTGTACAAAATCGAACCAGACACATATTGATGCGGTTTTAAGGTAGTTGAGTATATTCAGACTATTTGACGATCTAACCAGGTAAAAATTATTTTTAACCACACAACCGTCAAACATAACCTCAAAGAATACCTCAAATCCATGGAAATAACATTTTTTGTGCGCTGAAACTGGAACCTCACCACATTCCGATACGTTCTTGGGGTATCCGAGTCCAATTTTTCAGTTTCGTGAAATCTACTAGGTTACAATATATTCCTAACTTCAAGACAGATCTTGATATGCGTTAAGTGTTTTTTCTACTATTTTTTTGACATTTTTTGACATTTTTTTTAACATTAACATTTTTTTAACATTTTTTTTTTGACATTACATTTTTTGACCCCATTAACCAAGTTACCCATTAATGAAGAGCTACGGTCGCATGATGACGACGTCGGAGGGTCCGCTTTCCCACCCTGACCAGACGCCGATACACACACTTCTCGCGGGAGAAAGGGAGATAGCAGATGACAGTGCTCATGCCTGACTAGCTATAGTGCTGATTCGAAACGTCTGAGCTTGGCAATAAAAGTGCAATTGCCGCAGTCAGAACGCAGGTACGGAGACCAGTCTCCCTATTATTACTCCGTAGTCCCCGGGTAAACAGCTAAGTTAGGAATATATTGAAACCTAGTAGGTTTCACGAAACCGTAAAATTCGACTCGGATACCCCGAGAACGTATAGGAATGTGGTGAGGTTCCAGTTTTAGCGCACCAAAAATGTAATTTTTATGGATTTGAGGTATTGTTTGAGGTTATGTTTGACGGTTTTAAAGTTATGAATGAATTTTTACCGGTTTTGCTCGTCAAATAGTATGAATAGACTCAACTACCCTAAAAACTCATCAATATGTGTTTGGTTCGATTTTGTACAAGAAAAACGGGCCATTTTAGCTATTTTAAGGCTCGCTCTCGCGCTCTCTCTCTCGCTCCAAAGAGCGGTAACGCCTATAACTGTATATGTAGCTAGTGGCTAAGGGATTGGGGGCGGAAGGAAGATCGCGGCCACGGCATATCAACGAAATGACGCGAAGACCCTGAGAACTAGCCATCAATAAATAATTAGATTGCTCCTTCTCATAGGGTCTGCCGTAACAAACCCGCCCTGGAATAGAAATGATCGTCCCTGATTATTACCAGTGTCCGAGCTCTTCTCTCCTACCAAGCTTTATATTTAATTTTTTATAGTCCTTGAGTTGCCTTCCCAAATGAACATCGCTATAAATTGCATATGGTACGCCCAAAAGCTACTATATTAGATAAGTTGCACACATTGTTAATCTTATAGAGACGAGAAATGATATTAAATCTCTTTTAAGCATATCATACCCTAATCGAGCTTATAACGAACATTTTTCGTCTAAGTTTATTGTAATTACATCTGTCCACATGACAGTCCTTAAGTGTCTTTTATTATCGTCAATTTATAACATCCATCCATTCATCCATTTCAACACTTTTTTAGGGACTTCATTCCCATGTTACACTATTGATCACGACACTACACTTTCTATTGAATCTGATTCAGCAGGCGGATGTTGATATCGTGTTGACACTGATCATTCGTGGAGCATCATAGAAGTGGGGGTATAAGTAAGATTTTACGCCGGATGTAATGTTTGTTTTGGCATTACGACCCTTGGTGACGGGGAAACTTCCTTTTTGGCCGAAGCCTCAATGGTATCTGTTGAGGTGGAATGTGGTTGAAACTTAAATGATTCTTCAGGTGAAGGTATTGGTTTCCTCTGCTCATGGCTTTTGAATTCCTCCAGGTTCAACGAAAATTCTGCACAGTCTATTCTCTCTTGTGTTGGACTAACACTCGATGTCACCTGTATCTTCTCCTTATCGACTCCCAGGTTCCTTGACTTGTGATTGAAGCGGGTCCAACAACCAATCAGAAGCAATAGCAATTTAGTGCGGCCGAGGTAACCCAATATTAGCATTGCAAGTAAACCTAATCTTGCATAAGATCCCTGTATTAGTAGATGCTGCGTTGTCTTATCCTGCCTTTGTAAACTGAGATCATACAATTGGTGCTCTACTTGTTCTAGTGCTTTTTCACCTTCCTTGTATAGCCGTTCATTATGGTATTCCTTCACATTTTCCTTGGTTTAAGTGAATGTGAGGTTCATAAATTGCTACCACTGATGAATAGATTGTTGTACAGGCAGTAGGTGCATCTCGTACATAGTCTATTCTGCGCGCTCTAATAGTGGAATATCTAGTATAACTTGTAGTTTTCCGTTTTTGCAAATTGTGGTTACCGTGGCAGTCTGGGCTAATTTCTCTATACCCACCCGTGGTCCAAGCACTGGAAAAGTTACCTTAGGTACGTGATCCTGAATGTCTCGAAATATGCGGTGAATTTGTTCCGCCGTCAAGAGTGAAGGATGAAGTTCGCCCCTCCTTGCGGCGTGGATGACATTCATAATTCGATTTGCAGAACGAATGTACTCATCTATCCCAGCTTCGAAGGCATGCAATACCCTGGTTAATGCAGATGTGAAATTGATATCGTGGATCTCCTGTCGGTCTTCATTGAGCTTTTGAATGATTCGAAATAGTTTGTTGCGAAACTGATCCTGTTGTTTTTCGTGTTCTCTAGCAACCTCGTGTATATTTTCTAGTTGTGATCGAATGATGTGTGTTTGCTTACTCATCAGATGGGATAGGTTAGCTTACGCATGGTCAAGCTCATTTATTTTTAATCCATTTCTTGTCCATCGTTGTACGTTAGCAATCCCGCTACGGGTCCAACAATCCCTTCCAAGAATCCAAGCATGGGGGTTGTTTTTCGTTTTCTCATGCCTGAAGGTAAATGGTCCGATAGATTTTTACTGGTATGATACGACAACTCCTCAGTTTCTTGTTTGATGTCTCTTCAAAGTCGTTCTGCAGCATTCAGTTTGGGTTGTATGTGGTAATACGCGATGATTTTGCTGCAGTCAATTTCGTGCATCGGTCTGCAGTATTTTGCCAAAATAGTTAGCCTCGTTTGCCATTCTGTCAGCGACTCATGAAGTTTAGCTACATGCAGAAAGGTATTGATCCTCCAATGACTGACTACCCGACGCACTGGTCCTGAATGCTCGTAGAATATTCCAGATGCTTGTCTGGATGACCGAAGGGACGCAGAAGAAGGACAACAGAGACAGGAGATGGGGTAGAAAACACATTTCTATCATTAATTCCGTGAAATTGTCGAAGGCAGTGAACGGATCTGAACAATGAACGATTTATTCATCAATCACAAGTGCCAAATGCGCAATCAGCAGAAAATCACAATTCTTTTATTATTATTATTATTCGTTTTAATTCTAAGTGACCAAAAGCTTGTCGACGTGTCCGAGAAATCTCATGCAGATACATAAAGGAGTCAAAAGCTATCTAATAATGGCTAGGGGCGGAGATCATTAAAATGAAGGATGAGAGTAAAGTGCTTGAGTGATCACGCCGACTTGGTACAACATCATGTATGATGATAATTGTTCAAAGCCTTAATTATTTCAAACTTAAGTTTACTTATTATGACGCCTGGACAAATGACGGCTTCAGAAACTCATTTCAACGAACGAGTCATTGATGAACGAGTCAAGTTTTATTAACTCAAAATATAGTATCATTGGCTGATGAATTAGAAATACCTTTAAGGACTTGATTTCTCATGAGTGTTGTGAATGATTTGATGTATGGTAATTTGCTTAGTGCTAATGATAAATAAGAAATGTCTGTACTGTGATATTTCCGATTGATAATATCCTTACTAGGTAATGAGGAATCTAATCACCCGACATCCTTCACAATCATGCAGAGTGACACCCATAGGTGCAGTCATCGTAACTAGCACAATAATTCAATCAGTAGTATGTGACTAAAAGCTTATCGGCATGTTTCGTGAACCTCGCATCATCGTCGGCCTCAAGGATCACATTATGATTTTTCGTGAAGCCCACTATGGTATAAGTCCCAGCAGCCCTTTTATCAAATTTATTTTTGCGGACATCTTTGAAAACAATTACTCTATCACCAATAGCGGCATTCAAAGGCCGTGCTGTTTTATTATAACGCAATTTTGAACGTTCTATAGCCTGAATCACATTCTTTGTGGCAATCCTTTGAATTTCATTTAGTCGAATGATCAAATCCCGAAGATAAGAACCGTAAGTTTCTAATTTATCTACAGGTGGGAATGAGCTAGGTATTCGAGCTATTCATCCGTAAACTAATTCAAACGGTGTAAAATTGGTAGATTCATGAACGGACGTGTTATATGCAAACATCGCAAAAGGCAACAATCGATCCCAATCATCAAAGCCCTCTGCATAGTGTTTTATATAATTCGTGAGTACGATGTGACTACGCTCAAGTGAACCGTTAGTCTGGGGCCGATATATCAAAGTAGTTATTTGTTTAACCCCGAATATCTTTTCCATTTTCCGCATAAGTTTGCTTATGAAGCTTCCTCCTCGATCCGTAAGCATACAACGAGGAGCCCCGTACTGAGCAAATAGATGTTGTGCGACAGCATGAGCAATTGTTGTAGTTTTTAAGTCTGGTATGGGCACTGCAATGCATAATTTTGAAAAGTTATCTTGCATCATGAGTATGTGCCGATTACTACTGGGGATGGTCGACAACTTGCCTACAGTGTCTAGGGAAACCTTATCGAACACTCCCAATGGAGTGTCGGTTATCACCATAGGTTCGCGAGTGCGCGCCCGTACCAGTTTGTTCTCTAGGCAGCTCTTACAGTTTCTGATATAATCGTTTACGCAATTTAGTAAACTTGGCCAGGTATATCTTTCGCGTATCCGTCGGTATGTTTTTGTTACACCTTTATGTCCCCCAAGTATGTTATCATGATTTTCCAATATAATTTGAAGACGACTCTCCTCTAGTGGAACCTCTAATTTTCCGTGACAAATTGTTATAACAGGTGGACCACTTCGAAATATGCCCGATAACAACTCCGCCATCCTATTCTGTGGTAATGCACCCAACAGGTCGCCCGAGTTAGCAATCCGACACGTTCTGCGCTGGTCGAGTTCTAGCATTTTTCTTAGATTCAATAATCCCGATTGGACTTCTTTCCAGTTAGTATCTTCGAAATGATTCTGTTTGACAACTATTGATTATACCCTGTATGTCCCTGAATAGGTGACTAAAATTTGGCCCCTTTTTGGTCGTTTTCCCCATAAGTCTTGAGGAATCACGTAATCTGTTGCAATTAATAATTTAAAAATGGCATTAACGGGCTCGCAATGTTTCGAAATAAAGTGTGCATAATTATTGCGGAGGTAAGTTAATGGTTCAGTCCATTCGTGAAGGTTATTGTTTGTTAATAATTTATTTACTTCTTCTTCTGAAGTAGTGGAGACGGGATCGAGATACAATATCTCCACACTAATGGGTGATCGTGCCAGCACACTTTCTTGACTTTTCTGATCTTCACGAGGCACAGATGATGATGGAGAAGTCTCCTGCATCATCCTAAGGGAAATTGGATTTTTCATAGAATCATTATCTCGGTCGGCCGACAAGGTAGCCTTTTGAGTTGTTGATAGAGCTGGTGCTGATCGTGCGAAAGGTGTGGGTACTATTGTTGGTTTTTGGAACAAGGAGCGTGGCGAGGGCTGCTGACCGAGTATGGGCTACAGATTTTTGGATTGCGAACACAGTTCGGGGTAAGATCCACTACGACGTCAGGATACGTTTAAGGTTCCTCAGAGGGATCCATGTGGAAAGTACCGTCCTCTGGGCAAGCCGAAACAGTTGGTTTACCTTCGGTAATCCTAGCTCTAGCGAGTTGGTCTGCAGCTTCGTTTCCTTCAACTCCCTGACGTCCAGGAACATGATTCCATGTCATTTCCATGGGAGTTGAAGCGTTTCAACGGCTTTCTTAACTGCAGCTGTCGCAGCCTGTATTTCGGCAGAGTTATTAGTTTGCCGCCCTTGTGCAGGTTTCGAGATATTCCAGGGATGATCAGGGCCAAACCATACCCCTATGCCTCCTTCTGGTACTCCTTTATGATTGTGAATACAGGACGAATTTTCTCGAGTGTGAGTAGGTACTTTAAGCCCGTCTCTTTTACGTGACCGCTGTTTTAGTCTAGTTGCTACAGAGCTTTTGTCAAAAACAGGCTCTTTGTAATGCCCAGGAGGCCGGTACGGTTCGTCCAGATTATCAGTGGTGAAAATTCCAGGTAATCTCTTCCTTTGGCCCGTAACCTTTGCGGCTTCAGTCACAGGTTGTTCTTATGAAGCTTGCGCGGTTGTCAATGGTTTAAGGGCGGCCTTTCCTGCTGAAAGTTTTCCTTTGGTTTTATGCGAGGCGGTTCCTTTTTCAAAAGGATTTGGCTTTTGACTTATGGACTCTGTTCTTGAACTTGTTGACGGCTGTAATAATTGTGAGGCTTGAGATCGAGTTAACGGTTTATCTCTTTTTGGGTCGCTCGCGTCAGTGGGTTTTGATCTAAGTGGCAGCGCACGATGTATCGTTAAAACAGAATGTGACTCTTGGCTCAGCTTATATTCTTCCTTGTTTTTAGTGGATGGAATAGCGGGTTGTTCGGAAAGATTGGTCTGTGGATGTTCGTTCTCATTTTGAATCTCGTGAGGGTGATGTTTTGTTAATCCTATGGGGTTTCCGAACAGGGCTTCTACTCCACGATTTAATTTTCCCTTTTTATATTCGAATGTGAATTGATAATCTTCAAGCCTATATCTCCAGCGAATGAGTCCTGTTCCAGGGTTATCTGCGTAGGTAATCCAGTGGTTGAATATCGAAGTTCATATCGCTTTCAGTAGTGTTGTAGGCGTATGAGTAGCATATACCATCGTTGTTTTTCACGATTCCTTCCCCTATGTAAATTCCTTCCGGTGCTTCTACGCGGGGGAGTTATCCCTCCGATAAGTCCTGATTCGCCACGTCGATAGGTACTAGTTGTTTTACACGTGCTTTTAGTTTTAAAATCCGAGAAAAGGGTTTAATTTCCTTTCGCAATTTCTTTCGGGCTAATTGTGATGCATTGTCAACGAAAGGTATCGGGGTAATAGGCCTTGATATAATTACTAGGGTGTTGTGTCTAAATGATAACTGCGCTTGTTCCTGACGAAGATATGCGCGGCCGATTATTCCGTCGGCGGAGAAAGGAAAATCGTTGGGCACAACATAATATTCCACGGAGTCGTCCAGTAGTTTAATTAATATTGTTCCATGAGTACTAACTAACTCTTCAGTTATACCTGGAATGTGCCCTTCCTTCCCGAAACTCACATGCGGTCAGTTGGATAACGGGAAAGTCTTCCTTTTGGTATCCTTTTCTGTAAACTCGTTTTGGTTTTCCAAAAATGTTACTGGGTTTCAACCCATGTTGTGGAGTGGGTGGATGCCAAGGAGCATTATTGGTTGTGTTATTTATTGCAGTGGGATACTCTACGGAAAAACGATACCCGAAGTTGAGAGGATACGTTGAAGGATACTGAAATTGTGATGCATATGCATGAGGGTGCAGGGAAGGTTGATTAGGAAAAGGTGGGTAAAATGGAGGAAAGTACTGCACGTTAGGCGATTATCTTCCCATTGTTGCTTTCTCTGATTTTTTTAATTTGTGAACGTCTTCCAGCTGCTTAGAATACGGGCTAGGTGATCTGCCCCTTTCGGGAGTTCGATCCTGTCGTGTAACGTGATAGGTTGAGGCCGAAGCCACCCTAGCATTTTCAGCGTATTTCTGTCATTCCTCCACATGAATTTATAAGCTTCATTAATATCCCGAGGGTTTCTTGCATCTACAAATGTTGACATTACGTCCGGTGATCCATGGATAAAAGCATCAAGAGCGCAGTCCGTGACTGGCTTCATCATGGTAGCCGTCTTATCACTTGATTCAGTATATTTTTCTTCCAATGAATGCTTTGCTCCACTAAGAAGCCCCAAGGTTCTATCATAATAATCACTGACACTCTTAGTCTGCTTCATACGCAAATTTACAATGGCATCAAAGTACCATTGGTACTTTTTAGTGGGAGCAAAGCGTTTCTTTAAATGGGTAACCAACTCTTGTAATTTTCTGAATTCTTTGTCACGAACACTTTCGCGCGCGATTCCCTTTAATTTACTGAGAACATTTTTATAAACGATGGTTCCGTCGAGTCCGTAACGTATAATACCCCATTCGCGACATCCTGTTAAAATTCTTTTAGTACGGGCGTTCTACCGTCGAACGTGAGGATATGAAATGTACTTTGTTG
>CAKNWW010294660.1:0-11723 GCA_932074435.1 Andricus kollari | reverse complement strand
CTTTAATCATTTCAAGCCCTTTTAATCGCTCGACAAACTGTTACAGTTTTCAGAAGTGGGATTCGAACATAAACTCGTAAGTAAATTCACTCAAATTGACCGACGCGTTACAAAAATTTTCTCGAAGCCTAATGGCGGAAAATCGTTGACGCGAACATTCTCGACGCGACCCGAAACTTTTCATTACGGAAAACGCACTATTGAATAATGAGTGTTTATGGTGTTTAGTGGATTAGGCTTATTGAATATACAGCACTCAGTGTTTGGTGAATGTTCTTAGTCCCGATATCGTGAGAAGTTTGTGCATTTATCGGATTTGAACTAGTGTGTGATTGACAAGATGGTGCCGAATCCCAGCATCCTCACATTGACTGCTTTGAAGGAAATATTACGCTCGTTAAACTTAAGTACTACGGGGAGTAAGGCCGAATTGGTGGATAGAGTCCTTGAAGCAGACCCAGAAGGAAATTGGGAGCAGCGACAAAATTATGACAGGTCTATTGATGATTTTCAATCCTTGCAAGACGATCTGGAAGTGGCAAGGAGAGACAATGAAGCGTTGCTTGAACAGTTAGAAGAGGCTAAGCGCGAAATTGAGATCGTAAGAGCTACTTCTCAACAAAGATTAGCCTCATTGCAGAACGCGGAGGTCTTGAAAAAGATGAGAGCTGAACGCGAAGCTTTGACGCGGCAGCTGGAAGAAACCAGGAGGCAGCTACTTCAGGAACAAGCGCGCACCGAAGAAGTGGAAAATGATCCCAATGCCGCCATATTGGAACAAGAGAGAATGGCTCTCGAAACTGAAGAGAGACGAGTAGCTGAGTTGAGGCGCGAACTGGAGGATCGAAGAAGGGGAAACTCTGGACGTGAATTGTCAGTCAGCAGTGCTGGATTGAGGCGTGAGTCATCAATGACCAGTGTCGGAGCGAGGAAAATTAACATCACAGCAATTTCCGAACTACTCAGCCATTTCGATGTATCTGGTGGAAACTTTGACAGCTAGGAGCGGCAAGTCAAGTGATTGATGCAAATGAAAAAGATGTTTCACCGACGTCCAAATAAAGTTCAGTTGAGGAAATTGTTCGAAGAGAGAACGTGGAAGCGAGGAGAAGGATTCAGCGAGTAAATTCATGACAAAACTATTTTGGCTAATCGAGTGCCAATTGATGAATCTGAAAGAATCGATTATTTTATTGATGGGATACCGGAAATGACTCTGCGTAACCAGGCACGCACCTAGAACTTCAAGACGGTTGAGGATGTACTGGCAGCTTTCGAGAAGGTCTCACTGGGTCCTAATTCCAAGCACCTCCCAAAAGAAGGAAGTGAGAAGCCTTCCCAAGGAACATCGAAGGATGAAAAAAGTGATAGGGTTTTTAAGGGCAAAAATAAAGTTCGATGTTTTAATTGCAGTGGGTGGGGGCACTTTTCCTCTGAGTGTAAAGAGGAAAAAAGAGAGAAGGGAGCGTGCTTTAAATGTTATTCTACTGAGCACAGCATTAGCGACTGTCCTCAGCGGGGGCAGGGCTCATGGCAGAGCTCATCGAAAGGAAAACACTCATCAGAGGTAGCCAACGTCGAACCACAAGAAAAAGACTCCAAATTTCTCAAATTAGTGAGATACGAATTGAATTTGGATGGTGAGCTTTTCAGCATGGAGTACATCTAACGATTGGATAGCGGAAGTCCAATTAGTTTTATTAAACAAAAATTGGTACGCCCTGATTGTATTAAAGTTATTGATTCTGATTGTTTAGATTTCTCTGGAATTAATGATTCTAAAATGAAAATAATAGGATGTTTGAACGCGAGTGCCACGCTTGCCAATAAAAGTAGATACATCTGTTTGTTGGTTGTGGATGATAACACAATGAAAATGCCGGTTGTATTGGGTCGCGATGTTTTTCGGAAGTTTGGTCTTAAGTTGATAGACTGTGAGGAAAGTTACGAAGAGGTAACTTGTGAAATTTTAAATGTTGAAGTTGATGCAATTAGTTATGGCAAATCCGATTGTTTAAACATTAATCCGGAAATTTCATTGTGTGATCAACAAAAATGTAAGACATTATTCTTGGAGGGTAACGTTCAATCTGAACGACCAGAGAAGCCAAAAGTCGAGGCTGAGTTAAAAATTGAATTAAAAGATGAAAAGCCATTCCAGTTTGGTCCTAGAAGATTATCTTATTAAGAAAAAAGTGAATTAAGAAAAATATTAGATAAACTTCTTGATGACAAAAAGATTAGAGTCAGTAATTCCGAATATGCTTCTCCTGTCGTTTTGGTTCGAAAGAAGAATGGCGAAACCCGAATGTCTGTTGACTATCGCACATTAAATAAGTCGATAGTCAAGGACAACTACCCGTTGCCCTTGATTGAGGATCAAATCGACCTTCTTGGAAATAAAAAGTTGTTTAGCCGTATAGATTTGAAAGATGGGTTTCGCCATATTTCTGTTGCCGAACAATCTCGGAAATACACGTCATTTGTAACCGCGTTTGGGCAGTTTGAATATAATGTCGTTCCTGCCGGATTGAAAACTGCCCCAATACGATTTAAAAAATTTGTGAACGATGTGTTTAGAGATCTAATTGATTCCGGCGATGTCGTCGCTTACATGGACGACATATCGGTCGCTACCATGACTATCGAGCATCATCTTGAAATATTGAAAAAAGTCTTTAGGCGCATGGTCGAGAATAAGATGGAAATTCGTTTAGATAAATGTGATTTTCTGTTCACCGAAATTGAGTTTCTAGGCTACGTCATTAGTGAAGAGGGTATTAGGCCAACAAAAAGGGGAATTGACGCGGTCTTAAACTATTCCGTAGCTAGAAATGTCAAGGGGGTGCCGGGCTTTCTAGGAATCGCACAGCATTTTCGAAAATACATCGAGAAATTTTCGATTATAGCAAAGCCTCTGTACGACCTTTTACGTAAGGGAGCAGATTTCAAATTTGGGGAGGTAGAATTAAGTGTATTCAATCTTCTGAAATCAAAATTAACAGAGGCTCCAATCTTAGCTGTTTTCGACCCGCGAGACGAGATAGAGCTTCATTGTGATGCAAGCTCTGTTGAATTCCGTGCAATTCTCATGCCACGTAAAAAAGGTAATCAACCCGCGAATTGAAAGATGGGTGATGGAATTACAAATTTTTGATTATGTGACGGAACATCGCACCGGAACACGAATGACCCATGTGGATGGACTCAGTCGTTGCGATTGGGTGAGTATGATTAGCGACAACCCTTTCGAGACAAATTTTATGTGTGCACAAAATAAAGATGAAAGAATAATCGAGATCAGAAAGCGTCTAGCAAAAAATGAAGATAAGCTGTACGAATCCAGAAATGGCGTTATTTATAGAAAAAGTGAAAAGGGCGACACACTCTTATTTTATGTGCCGAGTATCATGGAAAAAATGTAATTTTCAAGTACCATGATGACCTTGGGCGCCAAGGGATTGCTAAAGTCTATGACACGATGCACCGTTCTTATTGGTTCCCAGAAATGCGGAAAAAGATTGCGGAACATGTAAGAAATTGCTGTAAATGTATCGCTTTTTCTCCGATGTCCGGTAAGGTTGAGAGAATGGTTAACGCGATTCCTAAGGGAAATAAACCCTTTGATTCTGTGCATATCGATCATATTGATATTTTTGATTCTAGAGTAAAGACAAAAAAACACATTTTAGTAGCTATCGACAGTTTCACAAAATTTATAAAACTTTACCCAACCAAATCGACGACGTCGAAGGAAAGCATTGCATGTTTACAAGAGTACTTTGCGAACTATAGCAAACATAGAATACTGACTTCTGCTCGCGGAAGTTTATTTACGTCAGAAGAATTTCTAGATTTTTGTGAAGAATATGATGTAAAGCATCAAAAAGTAGCCACTGCGTCTCCACAGGCCAATGGCCAAGTGGAAATTGTGAATAAAACCCTTGGTTCAGCATTAGGAAAATTGAGTGATAAGGAAATCGGAACATTATGGCCTAAAGTTGTTGCCGAAACTGAATTCTCAATAAACAATTCTGTTCACGCGTCTACTGGCGAGATTCCGAGTCAATTATTATTTGGAATGACTCAGCGTGGAAAGGTGTATGATTACGTGAGAGAATTTGTGGAAAATAGAGTAAATAAAAGCGATAGGAATTTGATAGAATTAAGCGAAAAAGCTGACGGAAAGCTTCGTAAGGCGATTACGTAATGATTCGCGATTTTTATTCGACACCGGGTATATCACCGAAATTGATACCGCGGTTCAAAGGGCCTTATGAAGTTACCAAAGTACTGCGAAATCAACGTTATGTCATCGCTGATATTAAGGGATTTCAAGTATCACAACGTAAATATGAGGGAATATGGGAACCTCGTAACATGCGCATGTGGATTTCGAGAACCTGAATTTTTGAAGCGCCGAAATCCAAAATCGAGTTTCTGTTTCTCGATCTATTTAACGGGAGACTCGATTTTCGATTCTGATAGATTTAGCTTTGTATTTGAATTTCATTTATTATGTTCTGGTTACATTTTTAAACATTAATTAATGTTATCTCAAGATGAAGATTTTATGTACATGACGAATGACAAGACAGGAAGTTATGTTGTATAATATATCATAATTGACTTCGGCTCCGAGGACGTAGATAGCCAGGATAGGCCGAACTGTAGAATATAGTTTGTATTAGTAAGATACCTGTAGATATTGAGGAAGGTACCATATAGCGACTTTCCCCGAAGATTGCCGAATGATGGCCCTTCGTTCCCCGAAGATTGCGAATTGGGGAAAAGACCCTTTGGCAGGCAGTGCGAAGTCTACCGCTAAACATGACCGTTGTAGTTATCTTTGCCTGACATTATAATAAACGAGTTCCGGTATTTTAATTTCAATTCTGTGTCTTTAATCATTTCAAGCCCTTTTAATCGCTCGACAAACTGTTACAGTATCTCATATGAATTTTATATTTACTAATTATGTATATATTATTTTTTAATATATTTGTCATCCCCTGCGCATCCATTCCAGCGATGTTGAACACAGGAAAAAATTGTCCGCGGAAATTAAATAAAAACAAAAAATTCGACTATTTTTCGCTATTTGCATTGCCATAAATGTTTAAACAGACACATATGAAAAAATCGGGCCACATGAATCTCTTCGAAACTAAATGCTTAATTTTTTCAAAAAAAATAAATCCAAAATCGGTCAAGAACTGCCTTCCACAAGTTATTTTGAATCTCGTTTTTTTATTTCATCCAAAATTATTTCAACGATAATTTTGAGAAATTCGATTGTTTGAGAAATAAACCATATTCATGATGATAGTTAATAAGTTTTCAAATTTGGCCAAATTTTAGATTCTGAACTTTCCCAAATTATGTAAAATAATGTACCATTGAATTAAAGCTACTGCAGTGGATTTGAGTAAAATATAATCAAAAATGTTCCATAAAATTTCCTATACACTTGAATATTCTTTTATTTTTAACATTTTAAGACAAATAACATATCATTGAAATCGTTATACTTCGTAGATTTTGAATATTTTATTTGTAAATGACCAAGTGCTAAATTTAAAAAATGTTATACTCGGCATTTTAGTGCTCATTATGTAGAAAGGACTCCCGCTGACTAGGTTCAACGAGAACAGCTCGATTGAATGAGGGGAAGCCGTGTACTGGGGGAACCTCCCTCAGGTATCCAGTGCGGAATTGATCATCGTCCAAAATTTTAACACAGGATTCCTTAATTGGTATATCTCTTTCGTGAAATGACGTCATCCCGTGTCGCTCATTTCTCGCACGTATAATGACCATGGCTTTGAGACCTCTTTTCGGCTGCGTCTACCAGTAATAACGTACATAATATACATGTATACATGTATACGTTGTATGTCATATTTACGCTGTGATACTTGAAATCCCTTAATATCAGCGATGACATAACGTTGATAAGATACATAACGTTGATAAGATAACCGTTTCAGTACGACACCACACCAACACAATACAGGGTGTCCCAGACTCAAGTGTCCGGACTTATGTAGCTGTATAGAAATAAAAAAAAAAATGCCCGCTGCGCGGGGAGATTCCGATTGCGCGATACGCGCGCGGCTCTCGGTCTTTGTACTTTCCACACATTTGTTCGCAGAACTTTTAATATCAAAGGTCAAAGCGTTAACAACTGTAATTTGATGATTGTAAATTCTCTTTTGTTAAAGCTCCTTCGGCTTTAACGAACACATTCTTATCACGTATCTCGTACTTCGCACTCGATTTTGTCCAAAATGTGAACTTTTCTGCATTGTGTTCAACACTATTATATATAATGTATATTATATTTATTTCTGTACCTCGATCTGGTACTGCTTATTCAGATATTGCAAAATAATGGACAATTTTTATTTTCCATGATGACTTTAATATTTTCTTCTTACTTTGCACTAATTTTTATTCTCAGCTGCCCTCAAAATGCGCCTAGTTTGGGCGCGCAAATCAAAAACTGTGATTTAAACCCCTCATAAACTACAATCAGAAAGTGAAATTAAACATGTTTTTTTTTCAATTTTACTTTGAAGAGGGTTCTCAAAGCACCTACGGCCTTGGCGATTACATTCTCGTTGCGATACTCGCGCTCAACAGCTTGGTTATACAGACGATGAAACGGAAAACTTTGTTTCCGAATTGGAAAATGCTCTTACTTTTTGAATTTTGATCGAATAAAAAAATTTTATGAGGATAGTATGGAAATATATTTCATATCTAGTAAAAATTTCGACTGACATTTTTTAATCTATTAGAAAAATATTTTTTGTCTATATTTTGGAAATTTTCAAAATATTGAAAAGTATATACATTTTTGAATTTTCATCCAAATAAAAAAAGTCATTGGGATAATTTTCAAGCCTCTCTTCCATCTAAAAGAAACTTGGACATAAATTGCTGAAACTTAAAAAAAATAATTATTCCAAATATTGAAAATGCTCTAAAGTTTTTAATGCGAGTTACTCTTGCTAATGCCAACTCGTAACGAAAGTGCAAAGTAAAAGTAGGTAAATACGAAATTAGAAACCAATAGACTTACGGAACGATCCTCTTTTTCCAATAAGGATTAAGGGAAAGAATTTTTTTGGGACAGAATTCTGAAGCGCATGAATACAAAAGACTTCTGTGAAGCTGACGGCAGATTTCAACCCTGGTTGGCGTTTGGCACCTGTTGTAGACGTTTAGAGGATTCAGGCCTTCAGCCGACTGCCAAACGCAAACCAGGATTGAAATTTGCCGTCAGCTTCACAGAAGTCTTTTGTATTCATGCGGTTCAGAATTCTGTCCCAAAAAAATTCTTTCCCTTAATCCTTATTGGAAAAAGGGGATCGTTCCATAAGTCTATTGGTTTCTAATTTCGTATTTACCGACTTTCACTTTGCACTTTCGTTACGAGTTGGCATTAGCAAGAGTAACTCGCATTAAAAATTTTAGAGCATTTTAAATTTGGAATAAATTATTTTTTTAAGTTTCAGAAATTTATGTCCAAGTTTCTTTTAGATGGGAGAGAGTCTTGAAAATTATCCTAATGACATTTTTCATTTGGATAATAATTTAAAAAATTATATAATTTTCAATTTTTTGAAAATTTCCAAAATATAGACAAAAACTATTTTTCTAATAGATTAAAAAATTTCAATCGAAATTTTTACTAGATATGAAATATATTTCGAAACTATCCTCATAAAATTTTGTTATTCGATCAAAATTTAAAAATTAAGAGCATTTTCCAATTTGGAAATAAAATTTTCCGTTTCATTTTGTTTACATGGTTTTATTTTTCAAAAGAAATCGTCTGTATAACCAAGCTGTTGAGCGCGAATATCGCAATGAGAATGTAATCGTCAAGGCCGTAGGTGCTTTGAGAACCCTCTTTAAAGTAAAATTGAAAAAAAACATGTTTAATTTCACTTTCTGATTGTAGTTTATGAAGGGTTTGAATCACAGTTTTTGATTTGCGCGCCCAAACTGGGCGCATTTTCAGGGCAGCTGAGAATAAAAATTAGTGCAAAGTAAGAAGAAAATATTAAAGTCATCATGGAAAATAAAAATTGTCCACCATTTTGCAATATCTGAAAAAGGAGTACCAGATCGAGGTACAGAAATAAATATAATATACATTATATATAATAGTGTTGAACACAATGTAGAAAAGTTCACATTTTGGACAAAATCGAATGCGAAGTACGAGATACGTGATAAGAATGTGTTCGTTAAAGCCGAAGGAGCTTTAAGAAAAGAGAATTCACAATCATCAAATTACAGTTGTTAACGCTTTGAACTTTGATTTTAAAAGTTCTGCGAACAAATGTTTGGAAAATACAAAGACCGAGTGCGTAGCGCGAGTTAAATACATTATCGAGCGCGAAGCATTCGTAACGAAAAGCAAGCCATCAATACGTTTGAAGGTTCGCAGAAATGTTGGAGAAAGGGAAATCACAATGCGCATATTGTACGTGGAATGAAGAAATTCACTCATGAAAACATGCGAATCCACAATATAAATATTTTTCCCTATCTTACAATAACATGCTTTATATTTAGTTACTATTCGATTCATATCAGTGTACCAAAATGTTCGATTTACCTCGGACTCGATTCATAACAAAGCGATTAATCGGTCCCTTTGTTCTTTGAGTATAATGATCTAGGTTGATGGCTTTTGAAGAGCCTTTGCACAGTCCAAACTACTAACACGTTTGCTCATACGAGTATTATATTGCTTTGAAATCGTGAAGTCGCAGCTGGCTGCCCGTGTCGTTTCACTATTCAGGATGGCTTATCTGATTGTGCGCGATTGAAGCGTTGATTATCTGGATCGAATTTTCACGTTCGAGTCTTGCGAATTCTCGTAATGGAGCTCAGTTCAATAGGTAGGGTATCGATTTCGAGAACTCTAATTTGACAGAATGAAATTTTATCAGAAGAACGCTAATTTCAGAGCGGGTAACTGAGGGCAGACAATTTATGAATACAAGAGCGGTGTTTGTTTGTGATATAGCACAAATGGCGGTAAATGGAGCTGGTTTCTCCACATAATGAAGCAACAGATGGCGATCAGCGTAATAAGGAGACCAAAGTCCTGTACATTGACTTCGCCAAAAACGAGCATTTTTCAGTCTTATGTACATAACGCATCGAAATTCTAGATCTTCTCGATCACGGTAAATATATCCTGAAGACTCAAACAATAATACAAAATTCCTAAATCGTTTAAACAATTTTTTTAGCAATGTACAAAACTGTTATATTCAAGTGAAAATTTGATATCAGTTCTGTGATGTGTAAGCGTACAAGATTTAAAATTGGTCTCAAAAATAAACTTAGGGCGGGGATGGAGAAGAAAGAAAAAAAAACGCGAATCAGGATTGAAAATTTACAAAAACCGGAAGCGCGATTAGATTTTCAGAATAAGATAAATGAACGTATAGATGAGGCAATTTGGGAGGGTCTTAGAACTGATAAAGATGTAGAGGGCCTGTGGTCTATGTTACGGGATAACATTGTTAGAACTGCGATTGAAGTATGTGGTACGGCGGTAGAAGGAAGAAAATCTGGTGATGCATGGTGGAATGATGAAATTAAGGCAGCCCGACAAGAAAAAAAAGAAGCGTATAAGAGAACATTAAACATCAGAGGTATTAACGATGAGGAGAGAAGTAGACTTGAAAATGATTACAGACAAAAAAAGAAAAAAGTTAAACGACTAGTCAAGGAAAGTAAAGATAAAATCAGAACAGAAGAAGAGCAGAAATTAGAAAACGACTTCCAAGGAACCATGGAAATAATAATCAAAGAGATAAACAAAATTAAATATACAGAGTTTGTGAGCATGATACACAACAAAGGGGAAATGCTATATGATACAGGCGGGACAGTAAAGGCTTTAAAAGACTCTTTTAAAGAATTATTAGGAGGTGAAGATATAGGACAACACATCTGCGAGATAGAAAATAATACATTAGAAAACCCAATTGAAAATGTCTGCGTCACCGAGGTTACTGATATAATTAAGAGTTTAAAAAATGGTAAGACTGCTGGTGTAGACAGTATTAATGCTGAAGTGCTTAAATACGGTGGCGAGTACTTACCTCACAGGGTGTGCGAATTGATCAAATTATGCATCGAGAGGGGACAAGTTCCACACCATTGGAGAAAAGCGATTATTGTACCAAAATACAAAAGAAAGGGAGGTAAAATCATCTGCAATAATTACAGAGGTATCAGCTTACTAAGTACCGTAAGTAAAGTATACTCAAAAATACTTATTCGTAGGGTAATGGAAATTACAGAAAAAAATATATGGGAAGTCCAAAGTGGATTTATGCCAGGAATATCATGCACAGATCAGATATTCAGCTTAAGGGCATGTGACACAGCTAAATACCTACCTTGCCGACCTCACTTTCTCAATTTTCCAAATTTTTTTCTGACCCTAATAACTTTTTTTGTAAATAAAATATCGGGCTGAAACTTTGGAATATGTATGAGAAGACAATAAACAACGTTTACGTACTTTATTCTAGGAGGAATTTCGCAAAAAATTATTTTCGACGAAATTAAAACGGGGTGCTTTTTTGTAATTTTTTGAACCTAAGAACTTTTTTTATAAGTAAAATATCGGCTTCAAACTTTGAGAAATGGAAGAGCCGACAGTAAAGTACGTTTATGTACATTATTTGAGTATAAAAGATGCAAAAAGAAATATATTCCAACTAAATGTCAACTCCAATAGCCAGTTCGGTTGGTATTTGCGATGGGCATGGAAATGCGAAGTCTGGCGGCAACTAAACGAAGCTCTATCAGCTGGCTCGTCTTCACGATGTCAAACTGTCAAAGATTGATGATGCGGTGTTCTTACAATAATATTTTTTAAAAGTTGTGTCCAGCATAAAAGTTGAGTGAAATGTGTTGTTTCAATGTTGAATTACATAAGTATTGAAATCGTAACATGCACTGGCAAAGTTTTTTTTGTTTGCATTTCGTTACATAACCAACAAGAACCGCACTTCACTTGCTTTTAAAATTAGTTCCCAATATTTTGGTCTTACAACACTAAAACTCCTAAAACTGAATTACTTCACTCCAAACAAATAATTCACAACAGTAATGTTAATAATTGTAGTAAATATATGCATGTTGTAAGTCTTTCAAATATGACACAAGAACCTAGCCTATGAGCATTTTCACAACAATATTTTTTTGCTATAATCTGCCAACGCATTGTACGATCTGGATACTTATTATACCGTTATTATACTTTAATATTGAAAAAATATATTTCATCAGCTTCTATGCATGACACCACTTTTAATAACTCTCCCGAATGCGACTTTCATATTTTGCCCTGGAGAATAATATGGGAATGGACTAAAAAAATTAGAATTTGCTTTGTCCACCAAATGCTTGAATTTTCAAGCCTAAAAAGATGATTTTTTTAGACGACAGGTAAACTTTCAACCCTAAAAGTTGAATGTGCAACAAAAAAGTTCATCTTCAGCCAAGAGAGATAAATTTCAAAATAAGAAATATGACTTTTCTGCCATAAAAGGTGAAGTTTCAATGCAAAAGAACGAATCTTCTACAAAGCAGTTGAATTTTCGAATAGCTAAGAGTCAAATAAAAAAGTGGTTTAAAACCAACAATAAAATAGTTAAATTTTCATTTAAAAAAAT
>CAKNWW010294651.1:0-10085 GCA_932074435.1 Andricus kollari | reverse complement strand
TCAAACTCGCGAGCCGCGCGCGCAGCGCGCAATGAGAATGTGCCCGCGCAGCGGGCATATTTTTTAAATAAAAATCTGAAAATTCATGTTTGTAATTTTTCTTGAAAAATATTAATTTAGGGAAAAAAGTATAAAGAAAACAAATATGTGTTTCGATGAGATCTACAACTTTTATGCACACCATTTTAATCTAAAATCAATATTTTTTGAGAGTTTCGAAAAAAAACTAATTAAAAACAAGTAAAAATGTTAATAACTTAGTTTGTATTTAACTGCACCAAAAATCCTTTTGAGACTTTCAACTGGGATTCAAAAGAAACCCCTAAGCCAATTATCACATCGTTATTTATGTCTGACCTTTTCGGAAGTATACCCTATTTTCTCACGCTGAACAATCTGACCGGAAAAAATGTTTTAACTAGCAGTCAAAACGGTATTTTACCGAGCGCTTTTGGGAAAAGACGAAGAATTTTTATATTCAATCTGAAGGGGGGGTGGGGCTATTGGAAAAATGATAGGGGTGTGACCGAAATCTCTTCGTAATCGAATTGAGTAAACGCGCAACGGTCAACCACCCTTGCCTTTCTAGATCCAAATTGAGCCAAGCGGTTATAGGTAGATACCCAGATAGCACAAATAATTCCGTGAAGATTTCCTGAAACTTGCAATGCGAGGTTGGGAATATTGCATTGAGAGGTTAGGCAAGGTTCGTTCAACCCAGAAAATGTCTGCTTCTCAGGCAATATTGCACGGTGAGATTCAGGACAGTTTGGAAGATTTATACAACTTAATTCGATGCGCATTAGTACCTATTCTATGGCACCTACGGCTTCTCAACCTTGCATTGCAAGTTTCAGTAAATCTTCACGGAATGATTTGTACTATCTGAAAAGTGGACATTTTCTTAGTTGAACCAACCTTGCTCTAACCTCTCAATGTAATGTTCCAACCTTGCATTGCAAGTTTCAGTAAATCTTCACGGAATGATTTGTACTATCTGGGTACCTACCTAACCGCTTGGCTCAATTCGGATATGGAAAGGCAAGGGTGGTTGGCCGTTGGCTAAATTCGGTTACGAAGAGATTTCGGTCACACCCCAATCACTCCTCCACTAGCCCCACCCTCCTTGTGGTCGCACCCACCCCTTAAAACATCACATCAGAATGAATATAAAAATGCAATATTGCCTGAAAAGAGGACATTTTCTTAGTTGAACGAAACTTGCTCTAACCTCTCAATGTAATATTCACAACCTTGCATTGCCAGTTTCAGGAAATCTTCGCGGAATTTTGTGTGCTATCTGGGTAGCTTTTAAGAGGTCTGAAGGCTCTTTTACACCTTCCATCTATCGGTCGTCAACCGACCAACATATCGAAATGTCCATTCACACCTCCAGAAAATTCAGTGAAATATAATAATATTTTAGTAATCTTTCAGTGAGCTGCAAAAGATAACTAAAATATTACTAGATTTAACTGAATTTTCCGAAGGTGTGAATGAATATTCCGATATGTTGGTCGATCGACGACTGCTTGACGGAAGTTATAAAAGAGCCTTAAAATGAGCCAAAAGCGGCAAAATGGAACAGAAGTATGAAACTGTGAATTGGATAAACGCAAATTTTTTTTTTCATATAGTAAAAGATATTTTCAGCTAAAGAAATTAAATAGCAAATATTTAGTTTTTATTTAGAATGAACGTTTCATTAATCAAATACAAGGTAAAAGTTTTTTTTTCTCCAACTTCCAAAAATTCTAACTAGGAGAAAAATTCATCGAATTCTCTGTTATTGGATAAAATAAAAACTTTCTTTGTTGGCGAGATTGTAAAGAATTGCAAACAATTCTAGGTCAATTCCAACAAGTTTAAAAATTAATCTCCGACAAAATCTGCCGAAATAGAAGATGAAATGGTGAACTTTGTGACAGATGGAGGTTATGCTTTATCTCTATATCTGTGTCGCAGAGCGAGAATTTCGATAAAAAGTAGAAAAATGGACTATTTGCTGCTCACGACGAACCGAATGGCGATCACTAGTAATTGGTTATATGTACCTGTGTTGTAAAACTTTCTCTTTCAAATTTTAATAAGCTCAGTCTGTTGCCTATTTTACGAGTTCCAAAAAACATTAAATTTTTAATAAACTATATCCACATCCAGTAACTTAAATTATTTATACTTTTCTAGAAACCCGCGTCAAGTGAAACGAACCTTTTTTAAAAGTTTTAGAGACTTGCACGCGTATCACCCCCCGCCCCCTCATGAAAACTTGGAAAGGGCGACGAGTGTGATTTAATCCGCACTTGTATTTTTTGGATTCCCAAAGAATTTATGGTAAATTCCAAAGAATTCAAGGTTAATTTGAAAAAAAATTTATTCATCTCCGGCAAAGTATGCCGGATTAGAAAATTAAAGGAAGCGCCTATTAAATACCTAACTTTATTTCGTGAATGGGAGTACGTTTTTTCGGTTACTTCCTTGCTTCGGTACGTTTTCTCTTGGAAAATGATTTGAGATTTAACCCGGGGAGGAATGAGATAATCCCTTTTTTCCCTCCTGCATATAATCTTGCGATTCCTGTTGACGAAATGAAGTTAGAGGGTTTTCTCTCTCCGGAAGAGAAAAATATGTCGGAAGAGAAAATTAAAAGCTGACAAAATATTCCAATATCACTCGTAGAGTAAAAATGTCTGTAACATAAAATATGTATCTTTAAAAGATCTATAACTTTAGTTTGCAGCTTTTTTGTAAATTTTTAGTATTTGCTGAAATAAACGAAAAACACATTAAATGTGTACAGTTTCATCAAGTTTTGACTTTGAAAATAGCATTTGCGTGTATTTTCATAGTCATTTTCATAATCAACGCGTTACAATACATCGATATGCGAGGTGTCAATAAAATCAATTGTCTCCTCGGTACTGACCATGAGTCACTCTTTCGAATCAGTCTTTTTATGGTTCAGTCCAGCTCCCCCATATCTTGAGGTTGACTTTTTTTTCTAATTCGAAATATAATTTTTGAGAGTGTTTTGTATGTCTCCTGAATAATTTCATTTCGTGAGTTAGGCTATTTTGGATTGACATCCTTTAATTATTAAGAATGTTTAATTTCGAAAGGCTCATTCGGTTTAAAATTGTTAAAATGAAAACTTGAACTGTTATTTAAAATTGCAATGGTTCGTAATCGTTTTCGTTAGAAATCTTAAATTAGAATATTACAGATAAAAATATTTTGTACTGCTGTGGCTCACCTCTTGTAAATCGTTATGTGACAACTCCAAAAATTTCAGTCGTCGTGCTTTACTCAGAGTCCCATCCAGGCTTCTGATTCTATTATGTTGGAGAAAGAGCAATTCGAGACGATGCAGAAAACGGAATTCGGGTGGCAGGTGCGTTAATTTGTTATCTGCAGCATATAGCATTTTCAGATTGTGTCCTGATGAGGGTAACTCTCCATCCAAATACGTTATTTCATTTGAATTTATCAAAAGCCATTCAAGCTGATTGAGGTCTCTAGAAAGAGAGGAAACAAAATAATCAAAACAAATCTGAAGAGTATTAATTTATTATAGTGTTATTACTATTAATATAAATAAAAATATAAAATACACTATACATCAAAGTTCCAATACAATATTCTGGATGAATAGAGAAAATTTTTTGTAATACCTTAAAGTTCGGTTCAAAGACTTCAGATGGTTTCTTCCCACATGTAGGTGTTTGATTAAAGGTGGCAATGATCCAGGCACAAGTTCTGATAAGGTATTTCCAGCCATGAATAGAAATTGAAGATGAGGATTATACTGTAATTAAAAAAATCATAATCTTAGTTTTCTCCTTTGTTATTTGACTATTAATAGAATCGTAATGAATTTTTCTAAAATCAAAAAAGCAAAAATAATTGATAACTATACCTACGGGGTGACCCATTTTAATCTATAAATCCAAATATCTTCTAAACTAACCCATTTACATAAAAAAACGATTCATATAAAAGTTGACCAGGTCATAGGGGGCCATTTAACTGTACCATTGATTTTGACCTTGAGGTCATTTTTCAAGGTCATTTCAAGGTCAAGACGATTTTTTAAAATGGTAACCCCTATTTTTGACTGCAGATGTGAATAGAGCGAAAAATTTTACATTAAGAATGTACAGTGCTCTTTCCGAGTAATACCGCATCGGGGGAGTAGGGGAGTAACTGCTGCGGTCGAGCTATGCCCCCACTCTAGCTCCGTGTTTCCGTCCGTCGAGTTTAGTTTCGCTCCTTCTGAGTAATACCACAAAAAACAAGGGAAAACCGTTGTGCCAAAAGTTCTTTCCTCTCGACTTCTCTGGTAAAAAATCAAGGTAAGTTTTACACGGAATTTCATATAATTCATGAAATCTCTTAATAAATTATGTTTTCGTCTCTAAGAATGCTAAAACTGCTTTTTATTCCAATATTGTTGTACGCTTTTATGTACAGCCAGAATTCCCCTTGTTTTTTTTTTCATGAACAACACAGAAAACTTTGTCAATTTTTGTTAAAAACAATGTTAAGAATAATTAATTGGTACGTAGGTTTATCAATATTTATAATTTGAATTATTCACGTGAATTTGATGCTCGCGGCAGAGCAGCGACGTCGGTGTTTCGAGCGGCATTACTCAGAAGGAGTGATTCATATCTCATGCGGAACAGGACGGTGTGCTGGAGGGGGAAGCATTCGAACGAGATGAGGGGCATGGAACTTCTCGGAGTGGTATTACTCGGAAAGAGCACTGTACTATGGAAATCTTATTGTTTTGGCCTTGGAAAGTTCAAAAATCAAGGTCAAATGTCCAAAAAACAATCAGATGCAACTTATCTTGTACTTGCCAATGGTACCTTCAACGTTGAGATTTCTCAGAAAACCAGTAAATTGAAAAAAAAAGCTTCTTACCGCTTTTTAAATAATTGACCTTGATATGACATACTACAGGTCAAAATGAAAGATTTTAAAATACCAATTTTCACGTACAATTTCCCGTTCTTTACGAGTCCGCAGTCTAAAATAGGGATTCCTATTTTAAAAAATCATCTTGACCGTAGAATGACCTTGAAAATTGACCTGAAGGTCGAGGCTGACAAGGTAGTTCACACTTTTAAATTTTATGACATTTCGAAGCATCTGAAACGTTTGCTTTGACCAGAAAACAACGTAAATTCAGAAAAAGGGCATCTGATCGTTTTTTGGACATTTGACCTTGATTTTTGACCTCTCCAAGGTCACAAAAATATGATTTCCATAGTACATTTTTGACGGTAAAATTTTCCGCTCTATTCAAATCTGCAGTCAAAAATAGGGGTTGCCATTTTAAAAAATCGTCTTGACCTTGAAATGACCTTGAAAATAGACCTCAAGGCGAAAATCAATGGTACAGTTAAATGGCCCCCTATGTCCTGGTCAACTTTTGTATGACCCGTTTTTTATTTAGATGGAGTAGTTTAGAAGATATTTTGATTTATAGATTAAAATGGGTCACCCTGTATATAAAATTTTGCATACTCTTATTTTAGAATCTTCCAAACCTCAATTACTTTTGAAGACATTTAAAATTTCTTCAAAATTGTTTAAGGAAAGAGTTTTCAATCTAGCTGCGAGCAAGGAAATAAAAGTTCAGAAGCAAAAAAAAACTACATCGCTCGCAAGTTTGAGCGTGGCTAGAGCGCGCGACGGTTGGTTCTCGCGCTTCGCGCTCGATAACACATTTATCTGGCGCTTCGCGCTCGATAATATATTTACCTCGCGCTAGGCGCTCGATCTTTGTATTTCCCCCACAGTTGCGCCCAGACCTTTTGAAATTAACCCTGCATCCCCCACGTGGGGTCTACATGGACCCCGCTCATTTTCACGACCCAAGCGGTGTGGAATCGCATTGGACCGGCGTCAAAAAATGATTTTTGCTTTTTAATAACACGAACAAAAATATGGCAGATAATCAAAGCAAACAGGATTCAAGTAGAGAGTTTAAAATAAAGTTTAAACCTTATCAGATACAAAAGACAACCTCCTTATATTACTGACTAACGAAATCACACTTCAAAAATGTAAACTGAAACAAAAAACACTACACTTTGAATATGAGAAAACTTCGCAAATTTTTATGCAAGTTCAGTCTTGAGGCATCAACTTGACAAGACTATATAAAACTGATAATAGCAACGTGTGGTCTGAGCGGACTCTAATCACGTTTTTCAACACAAACATTAAAAAAAAAGGGATTACATACCTCAGAGATTGAAGCGCTCTTACTGGCGTCTTGAGAAATATTGAGAGGAAAGATACTCAACGCGATAGGCAACGGAATGCAAAATTACGAATGTCATAAGGAAATTAGTGCATCTGGGGTCCGGCTAGACCCCACGTGGGGGACGGAGGGTTAAAGGTCAGATCATCGAAAACTGTAATTTGGTGATTGTGAATTCTCTTTTGTTGAAGCTCTTTTGGCTTTAACGAACACATTCTCATCACGTATCTCGTGCTTCGCACTCAATTTTGTCCAAAATCTCAACTTTTCTACATTATGTTCAACACTATTATATCAAATTTATATCATATTTATTTCTGTATTGAAACATACCTATTTTCATTGCTTTGTTTTTATGATTATAAAAATGTTGTTATTATACGTTTTATTGCAACTTGTGTCGTTTCTCTATAAATTTAATTTGTTTACTTTCAACGTTATTTTTTATTATTTAAACTGAAAATACGCATACTAGTGTAAAGTGGTGCTAAGAAAATTTGTAGACATAATTTAGGCGACAAATTTTTTTAAATAAAAAGTTATTGTAGCTTGTATCGTTTTTCCAAAAAGTAAATTTCTAATTTTTGATGCATTTTTATAACAAGAGTTTATAAAAAATTGATAGATCTTATTTGGTTAAACAACTTTTGTCTTTTCATTTTTTCTCGTCTCTGGTGTCGTTTTTTCCAAAAATTTAATTTGTTGTATTTTTATTCTTATTTTTTACTATTGAAAAAATCTACTCGCCCTTTCTAAAAAATTATAAATAACAAATTTGTACATCATCTTTGAGTGAACAAGTTTGCCTATTATTTTTTTTCTTTCCTTGTGTCGTCTTTCAAAACACTTTAAAAAAAAAATGTTAATGTTATTTTTTACGATTAAAACAAAAACTAAGCGTCATATCGAAAAATTTTTAATAAAAAATTTGGAGCTGTTTTTTGGATAAGCAACTTCAGGCTATTCATTTTTTTCTCATAGCTTGCGTCGTTTGTCCACAAATTTAATTTTTTTGTTTTCAATGTTGTTTTTCACGAATAAGACAAAAACTACGCACCCTATCAAAAAGTTATTAATAACCAATTTTTAGATCTTTTTTAGGTGCACGATTTTTATCCTTTCATATTTTTTTTATCTTGCATAGTTTGACAGCGAAATGGAGTTTCTGATTTTTTATTATTTTTTGTGCGATCAAAACTTGAATTTTTTATTTTTCGAAAAAAATTCAAAATGTTCTTATAATAATCTTGTAGGGCTCTCAAAAATAAACGTTTTTCTCCTTTTGACTTTTTTTTCATATCGTGCGTTGTTCGACTTAAAATTTTAATTTTCGTTTGTTTTTTTCAATTTTGAAAATGCTATAACTCTCATAATTTTTTTTATCGAAAAATGTCATTGGGATAAATTATTTGTCTTTTTGAGTACTAGGGTAAGTGTCCCAATTACTGCGGGTTTACCTATTACTGCGTTCTTTCGCCTAATCAGAATAAGCTGAGTACAAATAATTTTTTTGACACCAAAAAAATCCTGTAATTCAATAAGAATTTACTTTACTGTATAAAAAAAGCCAAAATATCAATGTATTCATTCCTGAAAATAATCCAAGAATCTTACGATAAAATTTGGACAAACACCACAAAATGCTCCTATTGCAATTCCTGAAAACAAAATAAAAATTTGTTTCTTTGGACAAAAATAAATTTTTTTAAAATTAAATTTTTTTTCAGGAATTGCAACAGGAGCATTTTGTGGTGTTTGTCCAAATTTTATCGTAAGTTTCTTGGATTATTTTCAGGAATTTATACATTGATTTGAATGTTGAACGTTAAATGGGATTTTGAATTTGATTTTAATCTAATTTAAGATTCTTAAATTTCAAGCGAAAATATCGCTAAATTAGTGATATACTCTTAATAATTATTAGGAAAAAAACATTCATAAAACTTGAAAAATCCACAATTTTGTTTCTATTTCAGTTACCGGAGTACTGTTCTTTAATCAAATTTAGATTTATTGCATAACGTTGTACGCAGTGGAGAAATGATTTGTTTTGAATCAGAACACTTGTTTGAATAGAATTATTATTTTAAAAAAAGTGAATTGGTTTATTAATAAAAAAATCAGGCCCGCAGCAAGGTACACATTTATTACGAGGGCGCTCATTACTGTGGTCCGAAATTCAAGCCATATGTACTTAATACTGCGGTGCTGTCGACATGTGAACCTAACCTTCGCTTTCAGTTTTTGATTGAACACACGTCAGACACTTTGAAATGATAGGTTAATTATTTTGATTTAATTTTTTGTTAAACGATGGCAACAGCGAAAAAAGTGAAAAAGAAGGAACCAAAGAGGATACCAAAAACTAAAATAAAATCTTGAAAAAGATGTTCTCATGGAAAAGAAAATTTGCTGCTTGCCGTGAAAAAGATTATGCAAGGAGAAACTTTTTCAGCTGTATCACGAAAATATTCCATACCAGAATCAACAATAAGAGCCCGTTGTAAAGGAAAATATGCAGACAAAAATCCTGGACCGAATACAGTTTTATCTAAAGAAGAAGAGAGTCTTGTGAACTGGATTTTCATTTGTGCTAATCGAGGATTTCCTGTAACTTTCGAAATTATATTTCTTTCGCGGTTAAATTATATTTCAAACAAAATGACTTATGAACAAATGCATTTTTTTAAATAAAAAAGTTATTTATTTGAGAGATATTTAACCTTCAATTGTTCATTTATGATTTATATGCTCTTAATTAAATAAAATTTAAATCCGCAGTAGTCGGTACCTCAGTTCGTACTAATATGTACACGGTCTTTGTTCACCGCAGTAATAGGTACAATATGTTCTTTTTTCAATTTTTTACATGTTTAATACATTATGTTAGGTTCTCGTACTTGCCAATTTTTTTTAATGCACAAAATACATTATTCTTTAGGCTGAAACAGAAGAACCATTGTATTTCTATATAAACTAGGTGAAAAATTGAATTGAAGTGAGGTTAAACCATGACACCGCAGTAATTGGGACACTTACCCTACTAATAATCGTACATAGAATTTTCAAATATTGAAAAAAAGTGGTCTGAAAATTTTTCAAAAAGTGCTTATTTTTTTAATTTTTATCCAAAAGCACAATCCAATCTGATCAATCTTTCGAAAGTCATCGTGCCTACACGATACTAAAGACTACAGACAGACAGACAGACGGACGGACAGACAGACACCTTCGTAAAAATCATTTTGTCTGACTCAGGGGACCTCAAAATGTCGACATTCGATTGAATCCGCGAAAGTCATTTTTCACACAAAACCAATATGTTCTCATTGAGATGAGAATGTAAAAATGTTTCCATCAGGAAGTACATAATTTGATGTGAAACGAGATGCGTACTAACGTTCAAAAGTTTGGGAAATAGTCAATTGAGCAAGTATATCATAAAACGTGTGTTTAAATTACGTGAATGTTTTAATGGCTTTTTCGATAAAAAAGTCCGTATCAAGATCACGAAGAGGTCAAGAGTGAAAAGAAGAAGAGAACAGTGAGAGACAAAAGAAGAGTCATCTCATCTCTTCCAACAATTTCTTACTCGGCAGCAGCTGTTGACTTTTTATTGGTCGTTTCTGATAAAACAGGTTTTATATCTTTTAGAATAATATACACAAATCAGTTAATCTCGATAGAGTGTAGTGAAAGATCATCGAAAAAATGGATCATGTTTTATGAGAAGAAGACAAAAAGAGGAAAATTAAAAAATAAGGGGAAGGAAAATAAAAGGAAAAGATGAAAAAAGAGATTGGCAAAGAAT
>CAKNWW010294648.1:0-11206 GCA_932074435.1 Andricus kollari | reverse complement strand
GAGACCCTTGGCCTGAATTTTAACATCAGAAGTGAGGAAAGTCCATTCCTCCATCTAAATTCTTTACTTCAGAAAGCCGAAGTGAAGAAAGCGGAAGTTCAAAAATTCCGTCAAGAGCTACTCGACAAGAAAATGCACGGAAATTTTCACAGAAATGTAGAAAAACAGTCCTTGTCGAAGGAGCAAACTTTTGCTTTCCTCAGATCATCAGGGCTTAATTCAGGTACAGAGGGTTTCATTTTCGCATGCCAAAATGGTGTCATTTCCACCTTAGCATACCGTGACCGCATTTTATGTCAAGAAGTTCCAAGCGATAGGTGCAGAGCGTGTCATGGACACGCTGAGTACCTGGAACACATACTATCGGGGTGTCCCACCCACGCAGGAACGACGTACATCTACATACATAATGCTGTCCTAAGAGTCCTTTATTACCATCTTTGTCGCTCTTACGGTGTTGGCCGCGACCCTGCCCTACCGAACGCTCCGAGGGAGATAGAGTCAATTGTCCAAAACGAAAAGTGCCAAATTTTCTGGAACTACGATTTTCGGACAGCAGTCTCCGTTGCGCACTCGAGGCCTGACATTGTTCTCCAAGACTTCGAGAAACGAACTATATTCGTGATCGAATTCTCGGCACCGTCCGAATATAACATCACTGCCAAGGAGAAAGAAAAGGAGGAGAGGTATCAAGACCTTAAAAGGGAGCTGCAAAAGCTGTACCCAAAATATTCGGTACAAGTAATTGTCTTTGTGATAGGTGCTCTCGGAGGTGCGAAACTATCACTGGTTCGTAACCTTAAAGTCATTCCCGCGTGCCAAAAATATGCCAAGGCACTTGCGAAATGGATGCAGAAAGCTGTCATCCTTGGGTCGCTTCGTGTCCTCAAAACACACGAGGGCAGTGATGTTGTAGTCGGCCGGAGCCGAGAATTCAATTACGAATATAGTTCGTTTCTCGATATCTTCGAGAACGATTCCTTATTTTATTTCATACAATTTTTTTAAATTTTGAATTCTCGAAAACCATATAGGACGTAAAAACTCCGCCATCTTAAAATTTATCATTACATTCAAAATATATTGGGAAATAAAAGTTTGTCATGTACAGTAGAAGTCCGATAAATCGCTTTCTTGATTCCCCTAATGTCGTCTGTACATATACTTTCACGCACACTGATATGATGTGGCTTTACTGTAATTCTAAAAGAAATATAAGTTTTAACATTTATTAAACTCAAAAAAACTATACAAAGTTCAAGAATGTATTAAAAGGTAAAAGAGTAAATTTTTGGCTTAAAATAGTCGTCGAGAATCATAACCAAAACAAAATTTTTAGGCTGGAAATTATTTTCACCTGGTGAGTTGATCAACTTGAAAAGTTCAGAACAAATGTACTTTATGGATAATTTAAAAGTATCTGTTTGAACAATTATTCTAAAATTACTTGTTCATTGTTAAAAAATGGCGAGCTATTTCGACAATAGTTTAAGTTTATAATTTACCTTTATGAATTGGTCAAAAAGGGTTAAGTTTGAGAGGATATAACTTACCACCAAATAGAGCTAGAACATTTTTTGAGAACTCCAGGAAATTATATGCACTTTCACTCGCCTGTGGAGCACTTTTTGTTTTGTCAATAGTACCTTTTCCAAAAATTTCTTAGGGTTAAAGTGGCGCAAGCGTATTAGAAGACTAATAAAAAAACTGAATAATGTATGTAATACGGCATGTCATTTTTTTAAGGCATTTGTTCTTTGTTGTAGATAAAACAATGTCAAAGCAGAGCCGCAACAGAAACTTGGTAAATGAAGATGCAGCGGATCTTGATTGGGAGAAGGAGCACATTGTTTCTCAAAAACTCAGAGACGAAATGGAATCTATGTGGGAGGTTGTATTTACGTTTCACATTTTTCCTATGGTATTATAAGCATTTATCAAAGATCAAGGTTTAACACATATTTACAGATTCCACAAATTTTTCACTTTCTTCAACTGACTAAAGAAGCATTCAATATTACTCATTTATCAATGTATGAGATGGAAAGGATGTTCATCATGCCAAAAGCTTCAAAACAGTTGGCTAGTATCATGACCTCCCTACTGAGGTAACATATATGGTAGAATCACTTGGACTCCGTATTTTCAATGCATTAAATAAAATAAATTAATTATATAGATCTCAATTATTTTTTGAATTACAGTAAAGAATTTGTTTAAAAGATTAAAAACCGCAATAGAATAATTTAGCTCCAAAGATACTATTAAACGATCTGAAAATTAAAAAACTGATCCGAATTATAAAAAACTATTTTTATTGCTAAAGCTAGTCTGAAATCATTATTACTGTGCATCTAAGATTCGGAAGTATCAGGACTTTTATACTATTTTCGTGATATAAATGTAATTAATATAATCGTATCCTCTTTATTAATATAGCTCTCCAAACCTAAAGTCAAGGCTTCATAAAATACCACCTATGCCATACGAATTTTGGACTAATATTTTGATGCACAAAGTTAGAAGTTGGTTCAAAATTTATCAAACCAAGCACAAAAATACTGTTAAGGTAAGGCATACATAATATTTTCAGCGCTAATCCGACTACGTGATTCTTGTAAATTTGTATATAAAATTTGAGAGAACTTTAAAGAGTATCAAAAATCCCAAAAGATTTCCTTTCTTTTTGTGAATTCAAAATTGCAGATCTAATATCCCTGCCGATCGAAAAGCACTAAAACGGCACTTGAACGGCACTGCCCAGGTCCGTTTCAGTCCTGCTGATTTAAGGCTACTCAGCTTCCAATTTCAAATGCCTGCAGGCGTTTACTTCATACCTGCGACTAGGCTAGCAAGTAGACCAGTTGAAAGGGATTTAAAATTGAAAACTAAAATTTTTTTAATTTTGAAATTACCGCTCTGAAAGTTAGATATTCAGAATCTACGGGTTTCGTTAATTTCCGATATATAACTTTTTATAAAGTTTAAAATTAGATTGAATATAATGTTTCTCGTAAAGTGATGAGATACGCCAAAATGGACAACATTTTTTTAATTCAATTCCAGAATGGTACAGTATATAATTTATAATTATAAAATATATATATATATATATAATGAACAAATTCATAAAAACAACTAGTGTTAATAATTGGGAGGAAATTATAAAAAGGGATTCGGGTTTGTAGTGCTTAACTGTAAATAACTCTGCCCGCCCGGTACGTGATGGATATTCATATAGAACTATTATACGAGACTCGCATAGACCAGGCCTCTTCAGCGAGAGGAAATTCGGCCGTAAATACTCCGAAGCCACATGTCTCATTTCCACCACCTCGACGTCTCCCCCAGCTGTAAGAGTGAGAGGGAAGTGTTCCGTGCTGAGTAAAGAGTCGTAGTGATGGAAACGAGACATCTGGTTTCGGAATAAGTATGACCAAATTTTCCCGCGCTGAAACCGATGGCATAGACTCTCAGTGCCATTTAGGTTCTGGAATCGGCACATACTGTCCCTGAAACGGCTCTGCGTGCCCACTGCAATTTCCCAGTACAGTTTTAGTGCCTTTCGATCAGCAGGGCTGGCGGACCTGAAATTTTTAAGTGGGCAATAAATTACATTATTGTTAAGGAGTCGGTCCGATTATGGATGAAAGAACAAAAGAGTATGTCAATAAGTATCAATGTATATCTCCAAGATTATTATGAGTTAGAATGAAAGTGGGAATCAGAAGAATATTTATCATAACATGCTGCGCTCCAGTTGATGGCGCAAGTAGTGATATAAAAGATATCTTCTAGGACTCGTTAAATGATATTATAGGTACTTCCGATACTCGGGAAAAAATCATTACAAATACTTGATTGAGGCACAAAATGATCCACATGTATACTTGGTACAGAGGTGACAGTCACACTATGATTGACTTTGTTGTAGCGGTTGAGATACTGAGAGGGATAGTAAGATTAAAAGGGATATGAGAGGTTTTGAATGTGGAACGGATCATTAACTCATAGTTTCAAATTAATCCTAGGTCAAGGATGGAGGAGAAACAGAACCAAGAAGTTGAAGCAGACGCGTGTCAAAATAGAGAATATTGAGAAACTAGAAGTATAAATAGAATATCATAATAAGCTGAGGGAATATTTAGTTAATCATAGGAAAAACTGAGAGAGTGAACTAAGAAATAAAAAAGTAGAGTGTGCATGGACAATACTGAGGGATATCATGATGTAGCGGGCGTTATAAATCAAAAACTTCCCCAAACGTTTTAGAAAACGAAGACTACATCTTATACTGGGATGTTACTATCCAAACGGATCAATTTGTAATTTTGGTCATTTTTTATTACATTTTCAAGAGTGCAACTGAAGTGTATGGAACTACTGTTATAGGAAGAATGACTGTAGATGCTTGGTGAAATGACGAAATCCACGAGCAAAGTTAAAATCAAAGCGGAAGAAGATAAGCAAATGCAAACTGATTTTGAAGGAAATAAGAAATAATTTTGGTCATGGGTTAGGAAGATTAGAAAAGGAAGTAGTAGTACAGAGTTAGTCGCAATTGAGAATACTCTTGGTAAAATGGTATGAGATACGAACAAAGTCAAAGACTGAATGAGTGACTTTTTGAAAAAATTGTATGGATGTGAAGTTATCCACTCCAGAAAGAAAATGACGATAAAGGTAACAGTGTTAATTATAAAGCTATAAGCTTACTAAATACCACAGGAAACATATTTACAAAAATAGTTATGGGCAAGGTCATGCAAATAACAAAATGAAAGAGGTGGTAAGTCCAATGTGGAATTATGCCAGAAAGATCATGTGCGTATCAGATTTTTAGGTTGAGACAGATTATAGCAGATCATAGCATTTGTTTATCTGGAAATGGCCTTCGATGAGGTAGATTATATTAAACTTTAAGAAGTTCTGAAAGAGTATGGAGTCAATTGTTCGCTTCTAAAAGCAATAAAAGCAAGATGTTTTTGTAGTAAAGCGAGTGCAAGGGTGAATGGACAACTTAGTGATTGATTTTATATGAAGCATGACATTAGGAAAGACTGCGGTATATCCTTCTGGCTATTCAATATATAATTAAAAAAAAAAGGTTAAACAACCACCGTAGGATCCCACTAGGAGCAACTGCTATCTATGAAAATGACACCGGCTCTCAGTAGAACGGCGGTAAATCACACCTATGGCCACGCTTTACGACCGTGAGACGGATGGCCACAGGGCGCGATGAAATCACAACGATAGGCTGGCGAAACCCTCGCGTGTCTTGAGGATACGAAGCGACCCATGGAAGACAGCTTTCTGCATCCATCTCGCAAGAGCCTTTGAATGTTTTTGGCACGGGCGTATGGCTTTAAGGTTACGAACCAGTGATAGCTTCGCTCCTCGAGGGCACCGATTATAGGGACAATCACTTTAACCGAATATTTTAAGCACATTCGACGCAGCTCCCTTTTAAGGTCTGGATACCTTTCCTCCTCTTCCTTCTCCTTGGCAGTGATGCTTTCGTCGGCCGGAGCCGAGAATTCGATCTCGAATATAGTTCATTTCTCGAAATCTTGGAGAACAATATCAATTCGCGAGTGTGTGCTGTCCGAAAATCGTAGTTCCAGAAAATTTGGTACTTCTCGTTTTGGACAATTGACTTTATCTCCGACATAATAATAACACCGACATGGTATGCGAAAATGAAACTCTGTACCTGAATTAAGTTCTGATAATCTTAGGAAAGCAAAAGTTTGCTCCTTCCACAAGGACTGATCTTCTAGATTTCTGTGCATCTAGATGGAGTGATGCACTTTCCTCACTTCTGATGTTAAAATTCAGACCAAGGGTCTCTGCCGCCTGCTCCACGGCTTTTTAAAGGAACGCTCCTTTGCCAATCATCTCATGTTTCCTGACCATTTTTAGAAAAGGATCTCTTCCATTTGCAAGCTCAGGGTCCTCGTGAATGCCAGTAATCTTTTCTTTCTTCAGATTAATCTTGGCGCATTTGTCCAATCCAAAGTCCATACCAATCTCTCCTGTGTAGCCCTTGACGATGTTGAAAGCAAGTTAAAGTTTGCTTGCACCAGAAGCATGTATCTTCAGATCATACATATAAATTGGCTGTCACAGATGATATATGATTAAAAAAAAAAAGTTTGAACACCCACCGCAGGGTCCCACCGGAAGCAACTGCCATCTAAAAACGACATCGGCTCCCAGTAGCACCGCGGTAAATCACACTTATGGCCACGTCTCACGACCGTATCTTGAAGATACGCAGTCATTTATAGATTTCTGCATCCATCTCGCAAGTGCCTTGGCATATTTTTGGCACGCGGGTATGGCTTTAAGGTTACGAACCAGTGATAGTTTCGCACCTCCGAGAGTACCTATCACAAGGACAATTACTTGTACCGAATATTTTGGGTACAGTCGCTGCAGCTCCCTTTGAAGGTCTTGATACCTTTCCTCCTTTTCTTTCTCCGTGGTAGTGACATTGTATTCGGACGGAGCCGAGAATCCGATCACGAATATAGTTCGTTTCTCGAAGTTTTGAAGAATAATGTCAGGCCTCGAATGTGCAACGGAGACTACTGTTCGAAAATCGTAGTTCCAGAAAATTTGGCACTTCTCTTTTTGGACAATTCACTCCATCTCCCTTGGAGTGTTCGGCAGGGCAGGGTCGCGGCCAACACCGTAAGAGCGACAAAGATATATAATCAAAAAAAGGTTAAACACGGTCCCCAACCATGCTCTGCTACCATGGGTTTCTGCTAGATATGGTTACAGCAATTAATGAACAGTCGCGGAGAATTATCCAGGGATGTTCCCGAAGGAACAACCCCTAAGCGGAGGCGTAACAACCGTGCCGAAAACTGAATGGCACACAGTGGGCTGGATTACATGAGAAATCGGCAAATCTAGACAAATGCGCGTATCTAAAAATTGGAAGGTGCTTCTTAAGTTTTTGAACTTGCTGCTGTCAAATCTGGAATCAAAATTAAAAAAAAAAAAAATGGCGGACCGGAAGTGCCTATTTGCGTTACTAAAATGGATGCGAATTTTGTGTAAATCAATAGATTTACGGTTTTGAAGTAACTTATTTTAAGTATCAACTCAAAATTACAACAACAAAAATTGGCTGACCGGAAGTGACTATTTACGTTACTGAAATCTATACGACTTTTTGGTAAATCTGTAATTTCACGGGTTTTGAGTGACTTATTTAAAATATCGACTCAACATTTTTTTTAAACAAAATGGCGGACAGGAAGTGACTATATACGTTACTAAAATGCATCCGTCTTTTGTGTAAATCGGTAAGTTTACGGGTTTTGAGTGACTTATTTAAAATATCGACTCAACAATTTTGCAAACAAAATGGTGGACGGGAAGTGACTATTTACTTAACTAAAATGCATCCTATTTGTGAAAATCTGACAAATTTACGGTTTTGAGGTGACTTTCTTGAAATCTCGAAACAAAATTAACCAAAAAAAACGGCGGACCGCAAGTATTCTTCTACCCTACTTTTTGTAAATGGCCAAACTATGCATTACTTTTATCAAATTTATTTATAGAATAAACAAATAATGTCGAACAAGAAGTCTTAACCACTAAAACTCATCACTTATATAATTTGAAGACCATCAGGAAAAAAACGATTGCTTTCTGTCTATAAATGGACAAACTATGCATTTATTTTTGAAATTTGTTTATAAAATAAACAAATTATATTGAATGACCAATCTGTATCACTAAATATTACCCCTACTATAATTTAAAGGTACTAAGAAAGAAAAACGATATCTTTCTTCCAATAAATGTCTAAACTATGTATTTGTTTATATAATTTGTTTATAAAATAAACAAATTATACCAGGCAACACATTTCAATGATCAAATATGATCCTGTCGCTTCGATGAAATCAAGCAATTTCAACATACGAATATACTTTGCAAGCAAAATATCTACGATGTTGACATTTTGTTAATATAATTTCTTTATAACAATTAGATTCGATATCCTGTTAATTATTTATATTATTTAGATACTTCGACATTCATTTTCATCGAGAATGTGAGTAATTAAGTTATTTATTCAAAGATAAAAAATAATAGTTAAAAAATGCCTCATTTTCGCACTTTGTTTATTTATATAAAAAATTAAAAATGATGAAAATTAAAAAATCGAATCCATCGAAGCTCCTATGCAACTATTGCTGATCATTTTTAAAATAAAATTGAAAATCGGCTAAGAATTGTAGGCTGTAGGTGATTTTGAATAGTAAATTCCCGCACATCAGTATAGGAACACCCGCTCGGGATTGTGCGCGTGATTGAACGTGCCGAGCGTGAGACGAAATATGATTTTCAGTTCCCAAAGCAGGGTCTGCAGGATTCCGCAGCAAAACTTTATCGATTTCGAATCTTAGTAACACTTTAAATACTCTGCAATGTACAAATGTCTGGGATCTCCTGGGATCATAACTACTTTCATACTTATTTTCGGAATATTAAATTCACACGCTTGCTTGAAAGGTACACATTCAAAACTCTTTTAAACATACACTGTAAAAAGTTAAAAAAAATTTTGCATACAAAATTAATCTACGTATCTTTAACACTGTTGGTCATTAAACCATTTAAAAATCGGCAGCGTGAAATAGAAAATATTTTACTGTCGTCAGTTGCACAGTTTAATGGCTAGAAGCCGGTCCTTCTAGAATAGAGTGTAGAAATACCTATTGTATGAAATGTAATACATAAAAATTGTAAATTTGAAAATTCATTTTTGGGGTTTTACCGATTGTTTATGTAATCCAGCCCACTGTATGTCACCTGGGTGAGGTGTCTTAAACGGTGACTCTGGGATACCGGGCGACCTCTCAGTGTATGCAGCCTTATCCTTGCATGTAAATGCGGTTCAAAACAATCGAACGCGCAGAGCACCCGACAATGGTTCGGCGAAGAATGCCTTGACTGCTACGATGCCAGCATTATCCCTGTTCACCGAGGCTTTATGGCGCGTATGCATACTCTGTGGTGCCAAAAAACACCCAGAGCTTCAGTACGTTTCGATTCAATCGTTGCGAAATCAACGTGCCTACCTCTGGAAAAATGGATATGTACGCGGAGCGCTTCCCCAACCGCTGCTTGATCAAGCTGCAGCCCAAGATGACGAAGCGATATTAAGACCAACCGCGGAAAGCAGGCACCTTCTGAGAAATGATCACGATTCCAGGACAAGAAGGAACATTTACATGCAAGTTCAGTTTATGGTGCTGCAAGAGCTTTGGCTAATTCAAATCGAAGGCTCAAACCTACGATGGATCAAAAGACCAAGAGACGCTTACATCAACTGAACAAGAAGATTGGATGGGCAAGACAGAATCATCTGGTAGACCGTTCACGGAAAGGGTTCGAAAGTTCGCCCAAGAACTGAGGATCTTGAATCACACACTAAACAAGTCAAAGCTGCTGACAATCGAGCAGCATATTGTTGTCAAAATACGGCTGTTATCTGACGCAAGGAGGAGAATACAGAAGAGGGAGAGATGAATCAGGGAGAATCAAAAGTTTCTCGCTGACCCATCACGCCTGTTCAGTGATCACCCTGCTTCTGTCAAAAATCCACCCAAGCCCAACGACGCAGAGACTTTTTGGAGAGAGGTATACAAGATCCCGAAAACACTTAAGTTGAAAGATGATACTGACAATATCATCCGCTTCAAGGAATTTTGCGAGAACCTCATAAAATCTGAGGAGGAATGTCCATCAATCACTGCCGAAGAAGTGAAAAAAGCACTTAGAGGAACGAAGAACTTTTCCGGTGCTGGACTAGATTGTATCAAGAACTTCTGGTGGAAGAAGTTTACTTCTACACACCAGCATTTGGCCCGCATATTCACCTCATATTTAAAGTCAGAGACGCCCATTCCGCAGTGGCTGGTGTTAGGACGCACTATACTCCTACCGAAAAAAGGCAACTTGGCCAACCCAGAGAATTACAGGCCAATAACTTGTTTGAACACACTGTATAAGATCTTGACAGCTGTCCTAGACAACAGGATTATTCAGCGAATTGAGCCTGTGTTGCGTGAGATATGCGAACAACGTGGCTCGAAAAAAGGTGTAGCAGGCTGTCGAGAAAACCTGCTGATTGACAGGTGTGTCTGCAAAGACGATGCAGCCCATCAACGCGTCCTGTCAATGGCCTGGATTGACTACCGGAAAGCTTTCGATTCAACCTCTCATAGACTTATCATCTGTCTGTTGGAAAGCTTGAAGGTGCATCCGCACATAGTGAGATGCATAGAGAGATTAATGTCTCTTTGGAAAACTAGATTTACTATCTCATCTGGAAATTATCGTGTCACAACAAACAACGTCACCTTCCAGAGGGGCGTCTTTCAGGGCGATACCATGAGCCCTTTGCTTTCTTGCATCACACTTCTACCTCTATCTCTCGCACTACGAAATTCTTCTGGATACCTCTGGGGCGACACTAACCAGCGCGAGCATAAGGTCACTCAGGTATTTTACATAGATGACCTGAAGCTCTATGCCTGTGGTAAAGGCAAACTTCAAACTGCCATAAATATCGTCAAGAACTACACAGGAGAGATTGGGATGGACTTTGGATTGGATAAATGTACAAAAATTCACCTGAAGAACGGAAAGATTGTTGGCGTTCCCAAGGATCCTATGATAGGCTATGATGCCTCATAGCCGCATTCAGGGCGTAACATCAGTAAAGGAGTCTCTCCGAAGCAGGTACAAGCATCTGCTTCGACAGATTTGGTCTTCCAATCTGTCAGCGTTGAACAAAATATCTGCGACTAACATGCTTGCCGTCCCGGTTCTACTCTACTCGTTTGGGATGGTTCAATGGGCGAAGAACGAACCTAAGGCCCTTGATGTCACCACACGTAAGATTATGCATTTATGCATATTATGCGGACTTCTGAATCTCCAGTGTCTTCATAACCGAATTGTTCTAAGTACAGCTTATATCGTAGCCAATGGCAGAGATCCTCTCCCAAAAATGGCCAGAAACCACGAGATGATTGGCAAAGGAGCATTCCTTTACAAAGCCGCGGAGCAAGCGGCCGAGACCCTTGGCCTGAATTTTAACATCAGAAGTGAAGCATCTTGATGGAGTAATGCACCTTCCTCACTTCTGATGTTAAAATTCAGGCCA
>CAKNWW010294646.1:0-13028 GCA_932074435.1 Andricus kollari | reverse complement strand
TCCTCGCCCCTCTTCATCTCTCCGTGTCAGTTTCTCTCCAACTAGCATTATGACTAGTCCACAAAAGGCGCGATTATGCCTACCACATTAATCCGCTCAATTGATTACGGAATAGTGAAAGAAGTCGCTCGGACAATATCACAATGGGCGGCTGCCAACTGGTCCCGCTGAGATCATTTTTTTATATCATTGCTGGTGTCTCAAATGAGAGTCCACTTACTTCCACTTCCATAATGAGAGTCTTTCAATATGTTTGTCGAAAATATGGCATGATTTTCATGACACTTGTAAAAAAATGTGGTCATTTTGGGTTTCCCTTGCATTCCCACGTCAACAAACTATGACCCCAAAATCCCATGACACATGAATTTCAAGCATACGTAGTATTTTAGTAATTTATTTCTCAAAAATATATTTCAGGCTACAATACATTTTTACAAAGTTTTAGAGAAGAAAAAAGTCTACATGTTTCTTTTAAATTAAAGAAAATTTAAAAGAATTCCTGATATAAGAAAATAAATATTTTTGTAAACAAATGTTGTATTGCATCTTTTAGAACAAGTATTTTAAGAAATTGACAGCAATCTTTGATGAAATTCCATGGAAACTAAAGAATTACTGATTCTGTGATCCATTACAAATCATTTTCAGTGAAAGTAGCTGATTTGAAGTTCAAAACCAGTGATAATTTAAATTAACAGCAGTTTTCCAGAATAAAGTATTTTTAAATGAAAACCGTTCAAAAATAATTTTCAATATTAAAATTTATTTGATTGAAATTGATTCTTTTAATGCTTTACGTGCGATCATCTTATCTTAGAAATTACATAGTTTTACATTTTTGCTTAAAAAAATTAAATCCATCGCTAAATCTTTCAGAATTGAACGGTTTAAAAATGAAAAAATTGAAAAATAAGGAATTCTTAAATAAAAAGCATACAAAATTTTGCAATTAAATAAAAAAAGTAATTTGATAATCTCAACTCAACTCAACAGTAATGTCAACTTGGAACTAGCATTCAATCAATATATATATTCGTGAAAATTAACAAATTTAATAATTTCGGAGCCTACCTAAAATATACGGGGTGTTTTTTTTTTTAACTTGAGACATCGAAATATCTTAAAAGCATACGCATCCTATGAAAAAAATATCCGTGATAAAAACTTGTTATTTTCGAGGAGAAAAGCGACTTAAAACGAAGTTTACCCCCCCCCCCCCAGGAGACAGTTAGGGGTGGTTTTTTTTTCGCGAATCGAAAAAAATTTTTAATTATGAAATCTAGATATAAAGTCCTAAAGCCAAAAAATGTTTAATTTAACTTCAAAAGCTAGAAAACAGGAGTGAATCAAGTTGAATTTCGAAACGTCTTATTTTCAAGATTTCGAATCAAACCGCGAATTAAGTTGAATGATTCTAACATTCAACACTTATGATCTGAAGGCATTTAACAATTAATAATAAATTGGAAACTTATAGATTTTCTTTAATTTTTTTGCCCTTAAGGAAACCTTGAATTTCGCCTAATTTTTTTGCATCAGAAATATAGCTTCGTGTAGAAAAATAGCAATAGAAAAAGAAAAATAGGCTGGTTAAGAGTACCAAAAAATTTCCACAACAAGCATCACAATTTCAAACAAAAATTAGGCTGAGTTTTTAATTAAAATTTAAAAATATGTAAACTGCACCTCAACGATACTAATCTGAATATCAACTCTTCGATCTTATTCTTTTTCCTGATCGATATCGTCTGCGAAGAACTCGGAAAGTTTTATCATGAAATTGTAGTAAGTATACGATTGGATCATTAGGAATTATAATTGCCGTCGTTAATTCGTTTAATTAATACCTCAAGGACATGGAATATATTCCTTTCTATTAAATAGCGACTCACTTTTCTTTAATTTTTAAATACTTTTTACACATACATCCACTCCCAAGAAGACACTACATTTTATACGAGTACATAAATAAACATTGTCTTCACTTATGGAACGATGCCAAAAATGTTCAAGACATGGAAATTACGTAAAATCTAACTCGTTTCATTATTGAAACAATGTTAATAATTGACATCAGTCAGACTTACAATAATCCATGGGTTAATGCATAATAAATAAAGCACCGAGACTCACAATATTTACGTCAGGAAAATTCATCATTACAATATTGGCAAGAGTTATTTCGGTTAAAATAACGAAGCTTGCCATTAATATTCTGATACAGAATCCGTAGCAATTTGCAATGTTTCAAAATCTAGAACAAATTCTATAAAAGTAAAGCAATTAGTTGTATAATATCGGAATAAAAGTAATAATATCTCTTCATATTCATTTACTTTCAGGACATTTAATTTTTATCAATATGAGATGTTTTGCTAAATTATTACAAAAGTATAAAAAAGTTACGGCAAAAAGGTTGACATAATTTTTGTTCAATTTTCTGTTTCATCAGATACTAAACGATAAAAAAATTTCATGCTGAATTTTGAACTCTGATGTAATATGAAAAGGGTGATTGAATCTTGAACTGCTTCTCGAATTTGTGTACATGTAACATTGAAGGTATCTAAAATTGACTGATCATTTTTGAAAATCAAACAACTCCAAATAATTGAGAACTATCTTCTCCAAATTGAAAACTTGACTAAATGCTTATATTTTTTTAAAAATAATAACAGAAATTGGTATGTATCTAAAAATCTTAGAAAATATTATGATTTCATCTTATAAAAAAACCATAATACTTCATGAGGCTAAATCAATTCTGCACTTAAGAGCACGAACATACGCAGGCCTTGCAAACTTCTTATGAGAGCAGGAAGAATATTTCATCTTTTACAGCCCCCGTCACCGTTCGAGATTACAGGAAAAACTACACGGCGAACCAAATCGGTGCCTGAGTGCATTAAACCCCGAATTACCACAAATAGAACTTTAACCGCACATGACCATCATAATGGAACCCCCTACTGAGGACGTATTTACGTACTAAACCGCCTTCGCGGCTCACGCTGAGCCTTGCGGCCAAACATCTGTTCGAAAAATCTGGACGCAGATTCCTTTTAATTTAACGATCACTGCCGTAAAATTAAAAATACAATCGCGTAATCCCAATTCAAAATTAGCAGCAGATCTGAAAGCAGCGGGGCATTTTATTTTCATTGGAAGCATTATTATGGTCGTCGAATTGGACGGATAAAAGTATTTTAACAGACGTCGCCAATTAGAAAGAAAAAACATGACGAGCTGACTTTTGAGTTTAATATTTAAAAATACTTATTTCGAGGGACTAAAATAATTAAATAGTCTGCTACATTTCTTTCGGAGTGGTTATACAGCGTAATTAATCCATTGCCGTGTGATCGAAATCTGCTAAACTATTTAATTCGAATAGACGTTTATAAAAGCTTGAGATATTTGACATCTCTTGATTATTATTTCAGTTATAAAATTATAACTTTGGAAACTAAAAATATGTTTGGAAAAGAAATAGTGAAATAATTTTGTCAATTAAAGTTTGAGCTAATAATACTATCATCTTATTTATAAAGTACAACACACACACTGTGTGGAAATGGCCTTTCGGTCAAAGTTCGGTCGAGTTCAACATCCTTCGGGTGATTTTTCTCAAAAGCCACAGCAAGGCAATTTCACCGAAAGGCTTTTTCCAATACACTTTGTGCAAGGTTCTTTATAAATACGAAAAAAAAAACATATCGAAAGAAAATATGATGCACAGAAGTTGAAATATTTTTACGAGAATCGTTCAAGGAGGAAGACTAAAAAATCTCAGCTTGGATTTTTACACGCAAATTAGTTCTATTAGAAGCATCGAGCGTACAAAAAAAACACTTATGTCTGAGCCGTCAGTGACGGAACCCTCGTGACGCGTAACCCTTCTCGCGCGACACGCACGTGCGTGCCTCTTTATAAATTATTAGAATTAATGACGCCGCACGCATCGCCTCGCCCTATGGGGCGTCACGTCGTCCAATTGTATGTAACGTTGTATGAAGAGGGACCAAGCAAGAATTTACAATTGTTCCTATTATCTCACATGGAAAATTCCCGCCATGTCACCCTTATTTAATGTATAATCTAACATTATGAAAATTATATCCTCGTTATTCCAAAAACCTCCATAACTTATAATTTGTCTCAATGATTAATTACTCAAACATAACTCTCTTTGTACAATTTTATACAAAGAGTGCACTTCCTTCGGGACTTCATACTAAATTACAGAGGTTCAGTTTTACTATTGTCAAGAATTATTGCAAAGGAATCATCGCTTGTCAAAAAAGTATTCTGCAAATTGACAGGTTGTTGTGTGTTATCGCGGGTAGGATCAGAGGGAGGAATTGGAGTAAAAGAGAGTTGAATGGGGTGGCGAACGAGGGTTGACGAGCCGAAAAGAGAGCCGGCGAAGAAGGGAGGAAAGGTTGGGAACGAGATAGGATTCAAAGAGGGGAAAACATCGATTCCTTTTCTTGACCTGGGCAATATCCGTCGCGATTCAGTTAACCTTGCCTAGAAATTGAGAATTTAGATGTTTCTCCTCTAATTCTTCATCCTTAGCATAAACTTATGCAACTTATTCAAATTGCACCAATAATGGTCCTCGGAACACACTACCCACTTTTTTATCTGCCAAACTTTGTTACTTGTTCAACATGAAACTATTCTACAAATCCAGTCATTGAAATAAATAAATTATCAAGCTACAATCTTAACTATCCACAATTAAGTCTTCTCCATAAAACCTGAAAAATATCGGTTTTTCTTTAGACTGATCCTTAGAAATTGTCATACCTTATGACAACATTTCCGAGACCAGTTATAAATATCCCATTACACGTTATGTGTATAGTTATACTACAAGTCAAGTTTATAGACCTCGTAAAGCTCTACGCACATGAATTCCCAAGTATCCCTCCTCGTAAAAAAAGCGGTTAAGAGTTCTTAGGTTATTACATAAGACATTCTTTGACATGCAAGACGAGGTCACACCTCGCCCGGGAAAAGACGAATTGTTCTCTTTTCGTCTCATGCCTTGTTCTTTTGTGCCAAGAGCAAGTGCCTACCCCAACAATATCGCGAGTCGAGAGCTCCTTTGGGATTTTCCACCCCGAGCGAACAAGCCATCACCACTAGACGTCCCTTCGATCCCACTTTCATTCTTTTTCCCTCTTCTCGTTACTCTCACTCTTCCCCAATTCTTTCTTCTTCTTTATCATTCGCCCTCCTCCACAAACCCTTGAGGCGGCAAAGCAAAGAATTCTCCCTTCGGTTCTCGGGTTGGTCGCACTGATTTTCCAGCTCGTATCGCTCCGCAACCACCCCCAACCCTCTTTAGCGTACCAAACGCTCGGCTGGCAGTCACGCCGGCAACACGTGTTTATGTTTACCTCCGCAGTTAGTCACATGGCACGAGAAAAGCTTTCCAGAGTCTGCAATTATCCTTCATTAAGGTGGTATTACTCAAAAGGGAACATTAAGACCTATTTTTTCTAGAAAAATGGATGGTTTACTTGGAGTTCAAATTAATCTTAAGTGGCTTGAAAAAGGCGATATCACAGGAAAATTTCTCGGAATATTTCCTATCAAGAATTCAGATAAATTTGTAGGTCCTCATTATCCACTTAAGCAACCCATTAAATATAAGATAAACATCTTCTAATGCAGAAAGTTTTAATTCATCGTGCAATAATAAAATCAGTTACTGACTCTAATAATGAAACAGAATAGTGTCATAAGTAATCGGATTCATTTTCAGCATTAAATTTGTCAAAATATAGAAAGGATCGATTCTACATTTACCAGGTTCCTACTACAGATAAACGTTAGCACTTGTGTAGGTTACAGGTTCTCCGATCCTTCAATTAGCATTTTCAGGTCACATTGGCTACACACGTATACACTCTCCCTGATATATAAGTATTCGCGAGGGCGTGCATAATTATCACCGTAATTATTAGAACACAGCTAAGTAGCTGGAGGGAATTATCACCGACTTCGGTACAGGGGACCAGGCTCATTTTCCAGTCTCTCGTACTCTCCTTATTCCCGCATGGCCACAACCAAGTAACTTTCTTAATTACCGAGATTAACTTAATCGTACTCAGCCGGCGATAATCACCAACGAACCTGCTCATCGAGCCGTTGGGATTCCGCGAGGCCAACGCGCTTATGACTTTTTTTTAGAAAGGAAACTCGAATTTTCGTCTGCGGAAAATTTCTATATCCTTCAGTGTATAAATTCAGTTAACCTTTTAATTATTGTTTTAATAAATACAATTTCGCCTTAACCACTTTCGAAGCATCCCGTGAGAATATTCCCTCCAGAATTTACTGTCAGCGTCAATCGATCTGGGGTGGATCAATAGCCAAATGGAAAGGATTACAGATTAAAATGTACGTATGTGGAATTAGCCTCGACACAAAATTAGCCCGCTGACATTTCGATGTAGCTTAGTTACGACTATGATGCGGTAGCAAATGCAAGCGTCAGCAAACTCTGACTTCAATAAATCACGGTTTATGTGAGAGAACATTGTTGAAAAAATTTTGACCTGATTGAATGCAACTTCAGAGGGGACATGATTGGATTTAAATCGAGTTGGCATTCGTGACTTTCGCCTCTTAATATAGGATTGCCATAGTGTAGGCAGAGTGAATATTGCAAAGATTCGGTCGATCGAGCACATGCAATATAGCTTATCAAGTTCCACCAGAATTAACTCAGTTTTAATAACAAGGGTTGAGAACTCATGAAACTCACCTGAGACCACTCGTGACTGATGTATGTAGAACGACGTTTTTCTTTCTTGGTAGCACTCTCGCGAATAATTTATCAGTCCCAATAACTCGAGTGATGGATCTTCCGATGAAATGACGGCTTTTTCCGAAATGTTGCTTTTATTTAGAAACACAGCACTCACGCAGTCGGCTATTTTCGTCCTACGCTAAAATATTCAGCACAGGATCCTATCGTTCTTTAACTTCAAGTCTTCAAGATCTAATAGATGGCTCAGCGCCAGTGACATCAGCCTACTTAATTACACCGGGGTAATTGCGAGTGATTAGGGGTGATTAAGAAGCAAATGGTTAATTGCAATTGATAAAGAAATTGTCGGGATTTGAATATAGTCACTGAATTTAGCCCTAGAGCTTAAAGAGCTAGCGTTTCAAGAAGAGTTTAAACAGCACATCTCACTTGAAGTGGCTTGACGGGGACAACAATGCAGAACCGTCTGCCTTGACGGATTCGCGAGATAACGGGGAGCGGCCTTATAATGGGTTTTTAATTATTCTATTTGTCGCGAGGCTCACTTAAGATGCGATGTTTGCCGTTGAAACGCTATAATTTCAAATGAAACACTATGACGTGTCCCTGATCACGTGGCAGCACGCTCAACAATTACCACGCGCTGCAGAGATAATTATCAGCTTATAAGTGCTAGTCTTCTTGATTTTTCGATGAGAAATCACTGTCCAAGAGCTTTCGTTTCAAGGGACTTGAAAAACTCTTTTCTTATGATTTTCTTTAAGATGAATCCCAAAGACACTGCAGAACTTGATGATCTGTACCTGTCCTTTACCAGTCGTGAAACATTCACAACTTTATTATGAACAAGTTTTTTTCTAATGGCACTGATCACTATTCACTGATCACTGATTGAGTCACCAAATGTCCGCGATGCTTAAACCACTGTATCATATCCCTCCAATTATACCACTCACAAATTTTCCAAGATTACTGGACATTGATGAAAATAGGCCTTCAAAGAATCAGTTGATGTTGATAACTGATGAGAGAATGATTTAGCCGGTGCAATTTTCAAAAAGCGAGTACCGAATTCGCAATCCCGAATGTTTCCGAATAATTGTAAGAGATGACGATAGACTCTGATAGGCTATCTTCTTGAATGAAAAGACCGGCGTGGATACCACGTTGTACCGGGTTGAGATGGGACGCGAAAACTCAGTCCTGAACACCTCGCGATCCGCAGTCTGGCTGCGTAGTGGCATGAAGTTGCGCGGCGGGAAGCTGGCGAACCCGTCGAGTTAACCACACGCCGCGCCTGTGTTACACGCGGTGGGGGATCAGAGGCGTGACGGGGGCGGATCCAATGCGCGGAGGTGGGCCGCGAGTCAGACGCGAGATCCCGTTGTTATGATTGTTATGAGTGTCCGAGCTGCCTCCGTGGGCTGGGGGTGGTACGCGGGGAACCCCTGTAATATACCTTCCCACCCCCCCACGAGACAAAACGAGCTCGTAACCGTGATGCAAATCAGATGGAGGTTGGGGCAGAAATAGGGTGGGGATCAGAAGCGATTGGGTTGCCAGCTAGAGCGAAGAGACCTTATATACTCTTCCGGAAAATGTCCACGAAGAGGTCATCACAGTAAGGGTTTTCTGTTTTAGAACTACCGAGAAGGTACCGCCTCCAAAACAGTTCTTTCAGATTTGGTCATTAATTGGATTATGGTTTGTGAAATCTGAATGCGACATTAGCAATTAGAAAAGAAGGAATGTCTGGTTTGAAAAAGATACAGAAAGATGTAGAAGAAAATTAGATGATTCAGCTAATGGACTATAACACGACTACGACACTTTTACTGGATGATTTCTTGATTTACTGCCAGTTGTAAGACAGATTAGAACGGATACAAATGTATTGATATTTCCTTAACTCTTGATTCGACTTTGGCTAGGAAAAGAAAAATTGATAATGAGACTACTTTAGCCACGCAAGATATGTTACAAATTAGATAGCAGGAATTTATCCAACTTTGTAAGAATCCGAGAGATGGTGCACAAGATATTTGCTTGTTAGCATCTAGAACAAGTTAGGAAAAGGCCAGTTAGAAATTAAACTACAGTCAGGCTGGAAAATACGGAAGAAGACTTCAGGGGTTGCTGGATGTTAACAACCGGAATATGCTGTGGAATATACTTATTTTGATAATACATATAAGAAGACCGAAGGGGTCGGGAGATGTCGCAGAAAAATATGTGTTCATGTTTCTTCAAAATAATAATGTTTGGGATCTTCACTTTAGTTCAGAGGAGAATGTATGAAATTAGGCTAAAAATTAGGCTAAATAGTATAGGCTACAATTTAAGGGATGATTTGTAATATTTCATTTGCAGAGATGCAAGAATGAAGAAAACACTTTTTCGATTTTTATTTTTGTTTGGTAAGTCTGAAGGCGGAAAAAAATAATGCTGCTTGTCCTTATGCAAGAATAATGGTTAGTTTGCGGAGGGTACACACAGATGTTGTAAAAGACAATATTTTTGCAACACTTGTTACGATCATTACTTTTTTCTGAGAGAGGAGTGTTGGACATTACATCAAAAATTGCCTGCAAGATTAACAACAGAATAAAAAAGAGGATTCCGTCATATTTGTTTGTAAGCAGATGCATGCGAATGTCGTAGAAGATAATTTCTTAACAGTCCCTCAAGACATGCCAACATCCTCAATTTTAACCGGGAAAATGAGATCTTTAAATAACTCAAAATAAAAGGACTCGAATATTTATAGTTTCGAAGTGCCTCGTCGTCCCGAAATTAGGGAAAAGTAATCAAATATTTTTCATCTGGTTGGTTAGTCGTCCCGAAAATTCAGAACGACTTGTCCATCCCCTTTTTCAACTCTCCCAATTTTCCAGGACGGCAAGAAGCAGCCTTATAGTTTGTAAGAAGATGCAAGAAGATTTAGCAGAAGAAATTTTAGTGGCGCTTCTCTAACACTTTTCATAGGATCTTTACTTCTGTTTAGTGGAAGAATAGTTATATATAACTGAGACTATGAATGAAAATAGGAATCAATCTAAACAAAAACTATTCTTGTAGGAAGATGCAGAAAGATGTTATAGAAGAATAAAATAAAATATTAAAATTATATTACGATTCATTTCTTTAGCTGGCTAAGCCTATTTTCACTTAATTTTCGATTGAAAAACAGAAAACAATAATTCTAATATCAATATCTAAACCTAGATTATCTGAAGCGACGGAGAAAGTACCAGCACGAATTACAAAAAAATTCGCTTCCGAATAAAAGGCAAAACTAATAGAAAACATTTCTAGGAATCGTCTGAAGGATTTCCTGAAGAATGAATTCTCACTTTATCATATAACATCTCTTATGCTGATTTGGATTCTTGATTGAAGCAAACGTACACAAACGTTACAGTCGAAGATTGTGGGTACTTAGAATGATTTGAACCCTTTTTAGAGATCCCCTTTTGGCGACGCCATTGATACTGTCAGCACCCTCACTGTTTTAATACACCCCCTCAATTTCCCTGACGCCGAGCTCGACCCTTAGAGTTTTGCATCCCTCGTTGAGTTTCGGCGGTTGTTCCAAGCCAAGTTGGTTTAAGTAACTCTCTGATTTGTAGAATTGTGTTTTTCACTGCCCCCTTGTGTTTTATCGTTGCATGGAAATTTGTCAACACTCGACCTTGATTTACCAATTAAGAAAATTAAATATCTCTTATACGAATGTGTGCCTAATGTCGCAGTAAATAAGATCTCTTTCCTTATTGCAAGCTTTCGAATTGTTAATTGTTTTTTAGCTTTGTCATTAGGATTTAAAAAAATTAACTGAGTACGTAAAACAATTAATTATTACTTTTAGAGCGGTTAGTTTAAGATCTAACTTTACATATGTGTAAGCTATATGATTAATTTAAATTTACCACTATAAGAATAAAGGCATGTGTGATGCATGGACATATTTGGTTCATTTCACTAAAAAAAGGATTACTTGTACCAAGTGAATTTTACTTGGCTGAAGTAAGTGAAAGTCCTGATTATTTTCAAAGAAATATTTATTTGAGTTAAATAAATATGTGCATATTGAATAAAAAGAGGAATTTCTTTCAGCCAGAAAAATATTTTTAGGATTAAGTTAACATTGCTTGATTAAAAAACACGACCTATTGGTCAGAGGGAAATATTTCTTTGAATCAAATATATATTAATTGAAGACAAAAATATACATTTTAAACCAAATAAATGACTTATTATTCCAAACGAATGTGCCTTGAATGGGAATGAATATTTCTTTGAAATGAGGAAATGTGAATTGATGGAAAGAAATATAGTTTAAAGTCGAGAAAATATTTTATAGGCGCAAAAAACTATTTCTTCACATCAAATTCTTCAACTGTGGTAGATATTTTCCTAAATAAACAAATGGATTCTTTCAGCTTAAATTATAAGTAGCATTGTTATTAGCATACATATTTGATTTCAAAAATTCACATAAATGACAAAAAAAATTTCTTGAAATCAAAAACATGGATATTGAATTTAGCAACATATTTTTGCAATCTAAATAAGTATTCAATTGAAACAAATTATGCCAAATTATTAAATGTTTTATTTAAAAAAATAATTACTTCGTTGAAATAAATGTTTATTTATTATGAATAATTTGATTCTAGTAAGAAAATGAAATATTTCCTTCAACTGAAGAAATAAATATTTATGTAAACACGCAATATCTTGTTGATCTAAATAAATGCTTCATTGGTATAAATGCATGAACTCTTTGTAACAAATAATTATATTTTTAAATTAATGAATATTATGTTGAATTAAATAATTTTTTCTTTGATTTGAATAAACCTAAACACTTGATACAAGTATGCACAATTAATTAAAGTGCCTCCGAATCAATTCAAAGGATCAAACTCATTGAAACAAATAAATATTTCTTTGAACGACTAATCAGATTTTAACGAATTTAGACCTTTTAAATCGAAGAAACCATTTTTTTATTGTAAGAAATATTTATTTGAATCAAGAATATACAGCCAAAGAATTCATTAGTTTGGATGAACAAAAGATATGTCTGGTTTAAATAACAATTACTATTGTTAAAGAATATTTTCTTGAGGCTAAAAAATAGGATTCAAGTAAATGCATTTTCTTGGTTCCAAAAATTCTTTTTTTTAGTGTGTTACCCTGTTGAAATTTTCATGTAACAATAATAATATCACACTGATTCTACTTTACAAGACACATTTTGCAGACTATGGCTTCTGTAGAAAAAATATTAATATAATTCCTTTCTATAATTTTTGCTGAATCCTTCTTCATCGCTCTTTTAATTCCAACCTAATGTTTAAAAAATAATATTCACTGTTAGAAATATGTTGAAAATTCAACCACTTTTGTGGTTGAAATCTCGTTCAACCACGGAGTTGAAATAAAATTCAACCTAATGTAGTTGAAAATTCAATATTCAGGAAAAGAAGAAAACAAAAGGTACGTTGGATTAATAATATCATAATGGGAAAATTTCATTCAGACTATTGGTACTAACTGCTGTATGTTTTTTTAGGTTATGTTTACAAAAACGAGTGTTGAAAAGTTTGATTGGGCGCGCAACTCATTATGGTAATATAATTCGAACGGACCTTTTGTGTTTCTTCTTTAAAGCTGTTTATTTTCCTAAATATTATATGCACTTTTATAATCTCATGGATCACACGACACAGACGTACGAAATAATTCACTGATTCCTTATCAGAATTCTTTCGGTACAGTTAGTGAATTTCAAAGCACAGTATTTTTTAGGAATGTTCATGGGGTTTCTTTAAGATTTTTGAAAGATTATAATTGCCTTGAAATTCACTAATTGTGCCGAAAAAATTTTTTTCTCGTTACTGAAATTTCAATTACATGTGGTGGAAATTTCAACTGCATGGTTGAAATCTCAATTACACGTGTAGCTAATTTTTCAATCACAAGTGGTTGAAATTTCAACTACGGTAATTGTATAAAACTTCAACCACATGTGGTTGAAAATTCAACCAGATATTTCTAACAGTGTTAAGACAAACGCTTATCAATCTTCCTTCCATTTAACGACTTTCCCTACATCAATCTCTGAGCTTCTCCGATTAGATTAAGCTATATTTACTGGCACACTTCACCATATCTCCCAGAACTGATCTGCAGAAACGATGAAATGCATTGTCTCAAGAAAGTCCTATCT
>CAKNWW010294623.1:0-12693 GCA_932074435.1 Andricus kollari | reverse complement strand
GGGGGGGGGTCATATTGTACACAAATGTAATACCTTCTCTGATGAGAATGTAAAAAAAAATTCCAAACGTGGATTCTGACCCACTTCTAAATCGAACTGGGCCATAATCTTTTACAAACATATGAGTTAGGTTAATAAATATATTTTAAGCCAATAAAACGCATTTCCGAAATCCGACACGCCCGTATGCAGTGCGGTTCTTCAAATCAACTTTTTGGATCAACAATTTTGTTTTGAAAAATTTAATTATATTATGGAAAATTCAACTATTTGGTTGAAAATTCATCTTCTCTGACTGATAATGAACATTTCCATTGCAAATTCAACTATCTTCGAAGCATATTGTTTTTTTGGTATAAAAACTGATCTATTTGGTTAAAAGTTCAACTATTTCGCTGAAATATCGTTTCTTTTGCTTAAATTTTGAACTGAGTAGTAATCAATGCAAGTCTTTGTTTGAAAATACATTTTTTTAAATTGAAAATTCATATTTTTTGGAAGGCAATCCTTTTTGTTGTATATGGATTGCGAAACAAATTGAATAGGGAAAATAAAATTTGTTCTCTATGGGCATTTTTTATTACCATAATTTTTATTTTAATATTTATTCAGCAGTCTAGCAATATCAGCGAGAACAATAATTGCTGTCGCTTTTCCTCAGTGCCAATTGTGTAATTTGAAATACTTGAAGGAAGGAATGTTGTCAAACTGATAAACACAATTAAGAATTGAGTTTCAGTCGAAGGATAGGGACAAACAATGTCACATTTGTGTGGATAATAGAACTGACAAAACTGTAAGATTAAAAATGATGTAAAACTTGATGTAAAACTTTGTCAGTAATTTTTTTAGTTAAAATAATTTATATTTAACCAAGAAAAAGGAAATTTTTTAACCAAACTGATGAATCTCTGATTAAAAAAAAAAAGATTTTTCAACAGAAAGTGTAATATTTGATATTTCCACAAATAATTATTTTAGTTCTTTATAGAAAACTGTTGAACTAAACCAAAAGATACGAATTTTCAAGAAAAGAGTTGAATTTTCAACGAAGAAAGATTTTTGAATTAATAAAGAAAAAAAATCTCATCTAAAATGTTGAGTTTTTAGGTCATAAAGACGAATTTTTGAGAAAAATAGTTAAATTTATAACCCAAAAATATGCGTTTTTTACCAGAATAATAAGAATGTCCAAGTACTACGAATAGCCGTACATTGAATTTTGTAATCTTGAAAAAATTTATTTTTATCTAAAATATCTGGCTAACGGACTTGTCCTTTTCTTTTAGATCTTGAAAAGTGTGCGGCTCAATCCAATCTGATCATTTTCTCGAAAGTTATCGATGAGAATCGACTATGTCAAATTTTACATAAAACCAATACCTTGTAATTAGTATGCGAATGTAAAAATAATACAAATTCTATTAAATTAAATTATTGAATTACCAGCCCGCGGTTGAAAAAATTTGGTTTACAGGTATCATATATGATACCTGTAAACCAAATTTTTAGTACTGCCAATACTGTGCTAAAAGTTCCTAAAAATTTCGAATTTCTCAAATTCTTTATTTCATTAAATTCATCTAAAACGATTTTTGACCAAAATATAAAATCGAAAAAAAAATTAATTTTGTTCTGCTTCAAATGTTAATATAGAAGGGATATCTTATGAATCGAACGTTATAACATTATACTTTGCTCGATCTTTCACGGTTTTGACGAAATTGCTTATTAATCAAGTTCTGACATGATTTTACCATCACAATAAATCCGAATGATATTTCTTATCTGAAGCGGATGAAAATTATCCGATATCGTATAATTGTAGTTGACAATTCTTTGTTGATATATTTTATTCCCTTTGAAATTTATAACAGGAATTATTTGAGCTTTTGACGGTGAATCAACGGTTAAGCATTGAAAAAATAATTATTACTGTTAGAAAGTGGAAAAAGCTATACGGACGTGTACGTATGTACAATTGTACACTGTACAGATATATTTGAGATTTATCTATTTTTTAACATCTGGAAATAAGCATGAAAACAACATAGTATTTGTTATCGGTGTTTTGTTATTTCCAAGATTATGTCAATTATTTTAAAGAGTAGCAAGAACAAAGTAATAGAGTTCAATACAATTACTTGAAAAAAGGTTCAATTATTTATTTTAATATCCTCATAAAAATTTGTTAAAAGAAGTGGATTTATCTGTTTATAAATACGATATTAATAAAACAATAAACTTATTATTCATGGATTCTTACTTACAGAAAAAAGTTAGGAATACTTTTAGACACGCTTTTTTATCTCGTTTACCTAAATATACAAAGAAAAAGCATGATAAAATTTATTATCGTAGTCAATTGTCAAATTATACAATCAGACCTTATAAGCCTAAAAAAACTAATCGTATTTATTTAAATTTTTCTCAAATTATAAAACTTTTTAGACCCGGCGCCAAAAATGTTTTCAACATTTTGTTTTAAAATGAATGGTGCCAAATTTGGTTTAAATTCTGAATTTTCAATTAATTAAGATATTTAACGATTCTTTGTTCATTCTGGCGAGGGATTTCATACCTTTTCTTTAGTCTGCCAGAAAACTGGAAGATGGTTGCAAATTTGCAAAATAGCGACGATTTTTCAGTGAATCTAAGATTTCTATTTTTCAAAACATACGCTAAAAGAGCTGATTTCACATTTCGATGTCTTACGCCACTTTTAAAATATTAGCATAATTCTTTATAATTCTTTACAATTCTTTTTACAAAACTTACTCTTTTTGCTTTCTGTGTCATTAAATATGTTTGAATTTTCAGTGATATGATCATTAGACGTAGGCACTTTAATTTATTTATTTTCGAAATAAGAATATATTGGTATCCTTCCTTTTTGCTAAATATTCTTATTGAAAGCGTAACATTAACTTCATTTATATTGAAGATTCTACATTAACTATTTTAATTTTCAACAAAGAATCATTCAGAAAGAAACTTTACATCAAATTTCATGTTCTTGTAACAAATTTAGCAAAATGTAGGTACGGACTAATGGCAATGGTGAGGGTAAAGTTTAAACAATTATTTGAAGAAATAAGTTAATTAAAATTTCAATTAACCTTAAACTTTTTGCAATATTGTCTATTTAAATTTGTCCAGCACCTACATTATATCGTGTATACGAGTGACATATTCGGCGATAAGAAGTATCTTGAATAAACATCACTGCGTGATTTTTAGAAAACGAAGATGAAGTAATTACTTATCGTCCACCTTTATCTTTTCTCGTAATTGCAAATTCGCTTTTTTTATGCAACACTATCCTTGGATGTATTATCTATAGAATGCATACTAATTCTGCCAGGGGTAAATACTGTAAAGATGATTTTCTCCATGAGGGACCAGATGTGTTCTTCCTGACCTGCAGGGCGTCAATTTTCGAATCTACTTTTTTGACATTTTTTATATAATTTGACCCCAGAAACCATAAATTTCAGCTCCTGTTGATGTCCATATCTGATCAGATCTTCAGCTAAACGGGCCAATGAGATTTTTTTTACATTTACAATTGCAAAAACGTTTATGAGTATATTTTTTACCATTTTTAAGGTAGTATTAAAATTGCATTTATAGCCTACTAATACTGATTTATAAAAATAAAAAATTTAACGATGTTTATATGTGAAAAACTTATTAATTATTTGGAATATAACATTGTTGTAATTTTATAAAATTTTTGTTGGAACATTGATAGATACATGAACTTCAGAAGTACTGGAATTAGATGCCTATGTGGAAGCAAAGTCAAGGGCGATTTTTGCGAATTTTTATCTTTAAGGGTGTTTAATTTTTGTATGCAGAGTTTTCCTTATCAAAAATTATTTAACAAATTTTATATGTTGGTCGGGGACTCCAAACACACAGTTTAAAACTGGTTCTAATGGGGCTTTCATTTGCGCAGAGTTAGCGCAGTATTTCAACCCCTTAAAATGTAGTAGCATAATCCCACTGTGTACATTTTCAAAATAAGCGTTAAAAACTAAGTGGTTAGAAAAGTATCACTAGGTTGATTGATTGTTGCGCAAGAGCATTTCTTGATATCATCTTCTTTGATTATATTTGAATATAAATGTAAATAAGTTGTGATTTTAATTTTACTTAAACTGCGATGCTAAAATGAATGCTAGTAAATAACTTATAAATTTTCAAAAAATTTTCTCTGAAATTGACCTATTTCAGTGTTTTTGTGATTTCCATTACTATGGTACTCTTCAATAGCACCATAATAGCAACGTGATACTTATATATTATATATGTGTATATCTGTTTTTTTAAGCATCCGGTTGTTTTTGATATAAAATGGTGACTTCTGAAATAAGCAGGCTGTTATTGCAGCCAACATCTCAATTCTTGTTTTTCTTTTTTCGACACGTAACTTGTAAATACGTAACGTTGGTGAGGGTGACGTAGCCTACATACAAGTTTCCCCACATTGCCTTCTCGTTGTTTCAATAAAGCTAGAAATGTTACACAATCACGTACCTTCATTAAACATTTCTATTTGTCACGTTTCCCATTTCAATAACCTTCTTTTAATTTTTGTAGATGACCCTGAATACATTCAAAGATGAATTTTCAACCTAATAATCAAATTTTCAAGGACGCAGATGAATTTTCCAGCAAATTCAACAAAAGCCAAAAGGACGAATTATCTACAAAACGGTTGAATTTTCAACCTGAAAATATGATTGTTTAACAAAAAGTTTATTTTCAACTGAACAATTTAATTTTCTACCAAATTACTAAATCCTCAATCAAACCAGATTAATTTAAAGCCAAATAATTGCATTTTTAACCAAAAAGAATGAATTTTAAACCAAGATTAACTTTCAACGAAAAAGACGAATTTTTAACAAAATACATGCATTTTTAACTAGATAAGATAAAAAAAATGAATTTGCAATCAAAGATCAAATAATTACATTCTTAGTTAGAAAAATTAATTCTCGACCAAAAAAAAAAAACGACTTTATAACGAAATTATTACATTTTCAACCAAAGAGATGAATTTTCAACTAAATAATGTATCTTTAAATAAAATTAATTTTCAACAGAATATTTCAACCCAAAAGATTGGTTTTAATCCAGAAAAGTAATTCTGTAAAAATGGAAAAGGTTAATTATCAAACAAGGAGATGAATCTTCAACAACAAAAAAATGAATTTAACAAATTCGTTAAACTTTCAACCTGATAGCTCTATTTCTGACCAAAAAAGATGACTTTCTAATAAAATTGTTACATGTTCTACAAATTAATAACATTTTTAACCAAATGCTAGAATTTTTAACCAAACGTGATGAATTCCGAACCAAAAATATCATAGTAGGCTTTTTAACCAAAATCAAGAAGCGTACTAAATGCTATCTAAGTTCTTAACGTTACTTCAACCCCCCACCCCATTTAAGCGTGGTTGAAATTCTGAACTAAAACAATGCTTTTTGCTACTCACACAATTGCACTAAAATTGAAATATTTGTTGGCAGATTTTTTAGCACCTATTGGACCGAAACATTTATTAAAAATGCAAATTACTTTTCCAGGCACGTATTCTATACATGAATAAAAATTTTCTGATGGCCATAAAACAACTCTTGTTTAGGAAATAATTTAAAAAAAGGCCTTTCTAAACAACAATGTGTGCAATATGCCAAACATAAGTATAATTGAAGCGGGCTCTATAAAAGTGCATTATGTGCCACTTGTCATAAGGGTTATCTAACATATGAATATAGATACAAAATGATCCTCATGCAAATGGCTTATAATGTACTGTTGTAAATCACACTTCATTTATCCAAAAAGGTCGTTTTGAACATTTTCACATAAACAAAAGTTTTATTTCGATAAGAAGACTCCTTTTTTATGTGTGTATAGTACGTGTATTAAAGAGCAATTTGCTTCTTTTTATGAATTTTTCGGTTCAATAGGTTCAAATGTAATTACTTATTACGCTATAACTTGAAAACAGTCGATAGTACTAAAAAAGTTTTGAAGGAAAAAAGTCTTGTCTTTGTTCAAGCTTTCTTAAACAAATTTTATAGCATTTTTTAAATATATACTGTATTTGATTTTTTTCAATCTGTTTAAACAACTGACAAACTTTTTGAAAAATTAACCCGGATATTAATAATTAGGGGGCCTTTCTCGACATTTTAAGTCAAAGTTACCATCTAGACCTCTGAGTGCCTGAGTACCTTGTCTAGAAATTCTGCCGTAAATGACTGCATTGATGGAATTTTCTAACTGCATCTTCGAAGACTTAATCGTCTGGACGATCCTACCTTTCGTTTATAAATATTTACCATGAGCGACTTTACCCTACAACTTCGACACATTTTAGAAATATTATTCTACAGGTATTCCTTAACGTTTTCCCTTAACGGTCACACCCCCAAATACACCTTCAGATATTTTTAGCTGAACAAAAAGCATGAGTGATGTTGAATCAATACAAAATAGGACAAAAATATCTCCAAACCCTCATTGATAACTTAACTATTCGAAAATAAATACTTGAAAAAAACGTTCACAATCGGAAAAAACTCGGAAAGCCTGTGGGGTGTGAGACACCCCGTGTGACCGTTAAGGGTTAAATAGCAAGAATTAGCAATGTTCCAATTAAGTTCCGCATCAGTTTTTAAGAAAACATAACCAAAATTTAGAAATAGGCATATCTATAACATACATATAATTTTTATTGAAACTTACAAAAAAATGCACACTAAATAAATTCTAAAATAAAGTTTCGTCGCCATAAAAATTAAAACAATTGAGAATCTTTTATTTTTTCATAGGAAAAGTGATATTGAATTTTGAAACATACACTTGTAAGTGAGCAGCTTTATCCCACATAAGCGACGCAACCCCACTCTACGGTACATTAAAAAAAACTTTTATTTCATTTAAAGAAATAATTTGTTTGGTCTTCTTGTCTTCCCACTTCCCGCAATATATTGGAAAGGGTTAGCAGTGTGACTTCAATTATTTCTATGACCAATTACAGGGTGGTTTCCTGCCCTTAGAGAAAATAAAGTAAGAAGTGGATAGACTCCCGGTATCAAAAAAACATATTTCCAGCATTCCAAAGGGACTGTCCTAGCTTTTCACGCCTCAGACCCCCCTTTGCCTGGTCACAGAAATCATGTTGATCCATCCACGCTCTTTTCCAACGTCTCGTGGGGGGAAAGGCACCCCTGTGACTCGTCAAAGAAATAATTTTGTTCAAATCTCTACCCCTTTCCAACGTCTCACAGAAACAATGTTATTCTAACCCCTAACCCTTTCCAACGTATTTCAGGGGCCGGGAAGGCATCCCTTTGAATAGTCACAAAAATGATGTCTCACCCCTAATCCTTTCCAATGTTTCTGTGATTTGTCTTATGTGAATAGTCACAGACATAGTTTCAGTTCTGCCCCTAATCTTTTCCAGTGTAGTTTAGTCTGTGACGTCAACCGGCAAGATTGCCGATACCGAGGGCCAAAGAGTAGCATTAGACAGGGAGGAAACTTCATTTTTCAATATTTTTATAAAAAATTATTTTTTACCATAAGTGTTTTTTTTATTTTATATTTGTTATGAAAAATTCTTTTCATATAAACGAATAATCGTTTGCTTGTCTAAACTGACAGCTCAGCAAGTCTCTGCACCCTCAAAATATGCTTTTTACCGGCACCGACAGACAACTTTTTGCCGGTACCAGTAGAGCATCCACTGCCAATAAAGTAATGTGTAATAGATTACTTGTGTATAAATAATTCATGTCTTTATAAGACATGTATGATTAAAACCCTTTTTCATGCATATGCAGTGAGGCTAAAATTCTAATTTTTCTGCCCTAGAGACAGAAAAGTACTTTCTACTCTGTAGGGAGTAAAAAGTAACGTTATACCAAAATTATGAAAATTCCCTAGGAGAATTATTGTTGCATTTCTAAATTTTTTTTCGATCATTCATTAATTTACCATAGATTTTCCAAAATGTTGGTAATTTATATAATCATACATTTTTTTTAATTTTCGTAATTATGAAATATTATCAAAATTGTCTATGTAAATGCATATTAACATTTTTATGAAGCTTCTAAAATTCCTCCAGATGAGCAGAAATCATGCCTATATTACAGAAAACGTTTGAAATTATGCATTTGCTACAGAAAATATCTTATCCACCAAGGGGGAGGGGACCTTTTACGACTTTTGAATTTTGTCAGTACGCGTTTCCTATTTCTATTACCTTACTTTAGTTATAAAATAGCCTTAATAAATTAAAATATTTTCACAGTAGTTTTTCACTATCGAATTAGTAGAATTTCACTAATTTATATTTACATATTTCCTTTAAAAAACTCTTTTAGTACTTTAGCCAGTACTTCATCTGAGTCAAATAAATAGACTATAATATCAAAATGAAACATTTCTTCAATTTAAAAAAGGAAAAATGTCATTATTTAAAATCAAACAAAATTTTAATGTATTTAAACAATTCAAATTGAAAAATCTTGAAATTTTAAATTCTAATTAAAAGTTCTTTTATTCAACCCGAGTTTTAGCCCGACAATAAAACATTCATAAAAGGAAATATTGCTCTTACACGTGTTTTCTACTAAAGATAAATACACATCAAATAAAGGCGACAGACTTGTCAATATATAGGCCCGGCCTCAGCATAAAGAAATTAGTACAAAAAGAAGTAGTCACATTGTTTTTTCTGCTGAAAGTATTACTTTCTAATTTTTCTGGTATATTTATACACCAATACGTCCGTGATGCAGTTTTTCATCCTTGCTTTGGTGACAGTTTCTGCCGGTGAGTATACGCGAAGAAATTACATTAATGTGAAAATTTCAAATCTGTCAAAATTTCAAATCAATCAAAATCAAATCAGTGAAAATTTACTATTTTTCTCGCATTGCAAGTTAAAAAGAAAAAAATGTATAATTCAAACAAAAATGCTTCAAAATCAAATCAACAAAACTAAAACATATGTGAAAAAAGTAATTTTTGTTCTTAAAACAGCCAACTGTATCCCCGATATTTCAATTATGCCTTTTAAATCTTTAGAATTTTAAAATAAACTGTGAAATCGATAATATGTCAATTTCAAAGCTCTCTCAAAATTATTCCTATTTACTTAGCGTTCTATTCAGAATACCAACATTTTCATTTCAGCTATATAATATATTTGTTTTGAGAATTTACAAATGTGATTCATTAATAATAATAGTCATAATAAATTATACTGCGAATCCCTATTTTAAATATTTTTCCAATATCATTGTTTCGTTTTCAACGATATATGTCGCCAGATAAAGAATAAATATCGTTGGTTCAGCTAAACATTTTTTTCTGTATGCTTAGCCTTTTGAACGTCACAAATAACATTATTTTACAAAACGAAGAAAAAAATAGCATCACAAGTGAAAATAGGACAACATTAATATAGAAAAGATATCTTATTTATCGGTGCTTAAAAATTTTGACCTTGCTAATTCACTTTTTTGGCAAAATCGATTATTTAAGTCCTTTTTACTAATATATTAAAAATGAACACCTCAAAATATGTAAATGGTAAAAGAATTATTATTGAATCAATAAAAATATTGTAACGTTTGAAATCGTACCGAGATTTTCATAATTGAATGCTTATTTTTTCTATGTAGAAAATCATATTTGCCGCCTTTAAAATTGAAAAGCAGCAAGAATTCAGATGACAAAAAAATTTTTAAATAATCAAAGCAACAAAATATTTTACAAACTCTCTCTAGAGCGGTTTCTATTATGCAAATATGTTGTTCAATTCACAATTTTTTAATTATAATTTTTTGCGTAAAATTTGACATGCAATTTTTACAAGAGATTATTATTTTATTGAAAGAATAGTTTAAAACAGTAGTAAATATTTCCGAAATTTTATCAAAAACATCGATCAAAGTTATTTCATTTGGATGTCTTATAAAGCATATCAAACGTTTCTATATCATTAATATAATTTTTTTTTTCAAATTTTCAGGATTCTCAGAATGCGCAAATGTTGACGAAGATGGACAAAGGATTTATACCCCAAAAGAAGTATTAGAAGTGTTTTTTAATATAAAAGATAAAGATTTGAATGAAGAATGTAACAACGTTTACGCTAACGAAGAAGCTAGGTGGGAAAAAATAGGAAAAGCTGTATCAGAACTTGAACAGTATTGTATAGCTGGAGCTGCATCAAAAGAAAGCCCATCTAAATGGGAAAATATGACAGATGCCGAAATGTACGGGCCGCAAATTCATGTCATCAAAACAGCGCTGCCAGGCGCGACGGAAGCAAGAGTGGCTCAAAGTCTTACATTCTATAAGCGACTGTAAGTATGTTCAATATTATCATTATTGTTATTGAGAAGTTGTAGGCACCGGAAGCTACGATCATGGTTCCTTAAAGCAAACAATTCCGACGCAACTGGAACGTGTACATCATCGACTTCTGCTCCTTGTGTCCTAGAAGGTAAGGAAGAGCGGGAAATTCACGCAAGATAATATCGTGCAACATTGTTCCTTGGAGGCATGTTTCTAGCCGCGGATGACCTTACGCGGCAGACGGGACAGTTGGAGATGAAGGTTTCACCTCTGGATACTTTTTTAGAGCTATCAATCTTTGTAGAATGTGATGAGGAACAGTGTTGGCGGACCAGATGAAGTGATCCCAGAAGAACAACATTTTGCATCCGGTTCGCAATGGAGTGAGCCTGACGCTGGCAAGCCGGAATCTTGTTGAGTTGACTAAGAAATGAAACTTTCATACCTCCAAGACAGCCGATTATGAGAACTACAAGATGGAGTTTGAAGCCTTGGTACAGCCTGCTCAGCTCGAAAAGAAGTACTTGATATTTCGCCCGTTTTTCATCATCCTTTGCCGTGATATTACTATCGGCTGGTGCCGAGAATTTAATCACGTAAATGATCTTGGTCTTCAGATCTTGGAAGACAATATCAGGCTTCGTAGCACTGATACGTTAAGTGGTGGAGAATGAGGAATTCCAGTAGATCGTGCACTGATCATTCTCCACAACGAACTCAAGTTTCCCCTGGGCGTATGGCAATACGGGCAATAGATCAATACCATAGAAGTGCCTAATGTACTCGTAGTGTGCTTACTTTGAGCATTCACTGAGAAGATTTCCAAGTGTTTCTGGCTCTCGCTTGCACGCTCGGCAGTTGGTATCGCCTACAGGTATATTCATTATGCGCTCGAGGTAAAGTAAGGTGTCTATAAGGCCGTCCTGACGGTCAAAAAGAAATCCCTCAGTATCCGATCTCAATCCAGCAGACTTGAGAAACATGTTGGACAGACCCATCGAGAGCTCTTCTCTAAGTATGATGCCGTAGAATTTACCATGAAGGGGCTTGTCAGCATGCTCTCTTAGTAGAAGCGTATGTTCTGCTTCCCGTACACGACTTTTGAGCACCAAAGGTGTTAGTGATGCTGGGCCGTGTGTAGTGTCGCTAGAATCAAATTTGGAGGCCAAACTCCTCTGCGGCCCTATCTGCAGCACGATATAGAAACGCCGGAGCATTGACGACTTCATGTTGATATACGAGTCGCATAAAGAGAATCTGTGCTATTTAGAACCGAGCAGGCTGCAGCCAGAACCGTCCTTTGATGAAGACACTCCGAGCTTAGCGAGCCTCTATCCCCTTTATCTCGAGGGAGGTGTATTCGAGGTATGGAAGATCTAGGATCATGACTTCGATGGATTGTCATCATCTTGCGTGTGCTTCGGTCATGTTGCTTCAACTCCTCGACGTTCCATTTTACTGCACCAAACGTGTAGAGCAGTAAAGGAACGGCCAGCATATTGATCGCCTGGATCTTATTCTTTCCAGATAATTCTGAAGCCCAAATTTTTCTAAGAATTTGGCGATACCTTTTTTCAAAGGCCGTTTTTAACACGCGCACATTTTGCGTTTTCGCTTGCAATATTCCAAGATATGTATATGTTTTTCCATCGCCAAGATGTTGAATGGTATTTCCGCCTATGAGTTGAATATCCTGATCCTCACGCGATGATGTAGTTTCTAGTCTTCCTTGGTGTAGGTGGACGCAGGCACACTTGACCAGTCCGAAGCTCATGCTTTTTTTTGGCGTTTGTTGATAAAGTAATATGAATTCATCAGCGTTGACATGATCTTCAGAGGCGTATTCTTTTAATAAATTCAGCAATTTTGACTTCCATTCTTCTTCTACTTCTAGATCTGCTGCCGCTGATTCGCTACAGTGAATCCGAAAATTGATGTTGTTTCATCTTCGAAAAGATTCTAAACAACCGTTCCTGGCTTGAAACTTGGCTACACCAAGCTTTTCAACTATTTCTTTAGCATCTATCTTGAGCATAGGTCCACTAACTAGAATATCCATGGAACAATATTTACAAAAAAACTCAAAAACCAAGTAGTTGATCTCTTCAATTTTTAGTTTAACGTAAGTTTCGTTTTCTTTTACTACTGCAGTTTTCATTCCAGGCTCGTAGAACCTCGACCCTCATTTTACCGATGTTCCCAGCGGTGGATTTCGCTACAGAAAACGTTCAGTTATTTTCCGTCGACTAATACCTTCACCCAGTCAGGGCGCAGTCCCATGGAGGTAGATTAGA
>CAKNWW010294593.1:0-11710 GCA_932074435.1 Andricus kollari | reverse complement strand
TTTTTTTTCGTTTCCGTAAGTACGTCCGTCCCAGTATTCAATTCCGATTTTGGCCAAAAATCTTCCTGACTGAAGCAATAAGGACCTTTCAACCATTGTTTGTCTGTCCAAAAAGTGGATGCATCGATTTTAACACAAAAAGAATTCTGAACCTTTTCAAATAAGTTAATCAATAATAAAGCTAATCATAATTCCAATCGGGGTATGGTTAGCTTTTTTAAAGGAGAAACACGAGACTTAGAACTTAAAAGAGAACAGCCCTGGCTGACCGGCTGAACCGTATAGATGCGCTTGAAGTGCGCAGACCTTCAATGACAGCCACTGTTTTTTATATTTCAAAGGGCGCAGTCCCATGGAGGTTGATTAGTAGAATGGTGGAACAGGTTTGACCAATGAGGTGACTGCTAGATCTTGTACAGGCACCTTATTGGTTGAAACTGTTCCACTATTCTACTAATCTACATCCATGGGACTGCGCCCTAACGCTAAAAAATAAACTTGTTGCAATTACGGCATTACCTTCTAACGTAATTTTTAACGTACAATTATAATTGCAAAAATTTAGATACTTATTTTGGTTCTTTTATTCATTATAATTCGAGATGACTTTAAGAATATTTTAGGTTTGCTTTATGGTTACGCTGTAGCGTAATGCTAGCGTTGAGCCGGTCCGTTAAAATGACATTTCGTGATCCCTTGATGAACTGCAGGCGTTTTAAATAAATAAGCGAAGGCGTCATCTCGAGCCTTCCAATATAAGCCAAAAGTTTTAGCTGCATAATCTTTGTTTATTTTAAAATCGGTATCTAGACTTTTATTGCTTATGCCTTCAAGTATGCTTGGATTCATTCAAAGCCTATCGTTGCATGTTTAGTTGAGCTCGACTTAAGAGCTTAGTCATTTGATCATAAATCTCTCGTACCTCTTTACATGTGGAAGCTCCAGTAATGAGATTATCCATATAAAAATCCCTTTTTAATATGTTCGTCGCCAAGGGAAAATCATGACCTTCATCCTCAACTAATTGATGCAAGCATCATATGGCTAAAAAGAATGTTGGAGCAAAACCGAAAGTAACAGTATTTACACAATATTCTAATATCTGATCATTTTTAGCCCACACAATCCTTTGATACTTCCGATTTTCTTCGCGAATTAAGAACGTATACAATTATAACATAAACGCGCTTTTTTTATGACTTTAGTACGCTCCTCAACAGTTAAAGCCAAGAATTTACTGCATTTAAATATATAATGTAACTCGGCACAGAGAGGACATTTATTGGATGCAGTAGTCATGAAACCCTGACGTTTTAAATCATCTTTTCGTTTTTTAAAAGGAGGGGTATCTTTATCAATAGAATTTTTAGCAGTATTATCGTTTTTACGTTTAGAAATATGGGCTGCAGTTCTATATAAAAAATCAGTTAAATCTTCTAATTTTGGAAATTCTCCGATTTTAATTGTTTCGTCCCATTTTTCCAAAGAAGATTTATGAAGTTTTTCTTCGATAATCGCAGCTATCATTTCATGAGTTACATTTAACCCTGATGAAGCTAATGATTGAAGATACTGTTATAATTCATCAGCGAGAGTGATCGATCCCAGATAGAATTCTTTTTTTTGAACCGGTAATCGTAAAAATGAACTTAAATGACGCGAACTGAGGGTACGTTTATCTTCATACAATTTTCGTAGAAGATTCCAAGCGCGATCGAAATTATCATTAGTAATATCAAAAACTTGAATTTTACAACCTTTCTTCTACCTACCACTGAAAGTCGGTAATTCTGCTTGAGGTAGTTTTAATTTTCTTTTACTGTTGGATGCAACGGATCCGCTTGCGATACCCGGATTTGAAATCGTGTCTTGATTTTCTGTTTGTAAGCTAATATTAAATTGCGATGTGAGAGGTGTAACGTATTTTTGAGCTTGCGCAAGGGTTTGAAGAAAATATCTTGAATGGATTTTTTATCAGGACCATGATCTGTGTCCGTATCAATCAGTTGCATTTCGTCATATACACCATCAAGCTTTGAAAAATGAGCGTATAAACTAAATTGCATCGTAATTGTAATTCAGTGAGTTGAGCAGGGTTATTCGCGATCAAAGTTCTCCATTGTCGAAATAGAGTATGAGTGGAATTATTTTCTAATAAAACTTAAATGTTTGTAAGAACGTACTTCAAATAAATATGAATTACGTAATCAAATAAATGAAATAACGGACACTTTTTTTATAAGGACCACAAATGTACATACCAAATTTTGCGTAGATTCTGCCTAGACGATCTCGAGGTGCTTTAAACGCATTGCCTCAATTTGTTGCTCGTGAGATGTTTTAAATGAATTGCCTTTATGTCTTGAAGAGGAGGTGTTTTATACGCACTGCTTCCATTTGAATTGCTAGAGACTGAATTGTCTGGTAAGCACTCAAATATAGGGTTTTTTAAAAACGCATTGCCCTGCTGTATTTGAAGCACTATTTTGATGTAATGGTTGTTGTAAATAGAATAAAGTTTTCCAGCGATGGAGTTCAGTCTCCATCAAGAGTTCTCCCAACATATCCCAAACATTTTGGATTTTCTTCCACGTAGTATAATTAGTATAAATTGTTGAAATGGAGAGTAATGGGGGCGGATGTACATGACCCAGCTGAAAATTCCTATACGGGACCTCGGAGGATCCTGGACATGTTCCTGGACACGGACCTGTACACGAACCTGTACAGGTAATCTTGACGGTTCCTGAACAGGAATTTTCAGCTGAAGGAGAGGGTGAAATAGTTCAATTATTGGAGAACTAAATGGAGATGCATTTCTATTTTCAAATTTATTTTTCTCTCTATCATTTTCTACCAGCAGCAGCCTGATTCCGATAAATCGATACAGTTTTAAACCAATATGCTCAATGTGCATGTAACACAACAAATATGAAAAATGGCTGTTTCGAACCTTATACATTTCTGTTGTATTTTTACAGAATTGAGCTCGCAATCAACTAGGAATCATGAAAGTCCTGCACGTGAAACTGTACATCCTCCTCCTCCTCTAAACTACATACCAGGACTCCAAATTCCTGAAGGGCTAGAGATAAGGTTCCGCCGTGATATCATTGCAGTAAACCAAAATCATGTTATTCTTCCATACATGCAAGATGGGGCATATACTATACTGAAGCCAAAGCCAAGGGACCCTAGAAACCCTGAAGTTACAGAGTTTGAGACTGAGCACATTAGCGAAGAAGAGTGGCTAATAACAGTCGCTCGATGGGCTAGTGTAGCAGAAGTAGGTTGCTGGGCCGTTGATAGTGCTGTAACAACGATACAGAAGGTACATCTTGCTCAAATTGCCGCTAAACGGGGTCAGCATAATATTATACAGCAGAGTCCATTGGTTCATCATCCCGACACATCAGTCGACCAACAAGGTCTACGTAATTTTCAACCTGCGAGATTAGGGTTTCGTATGGATCCACATGAGCGAAGCGACACATTCGACCTTCCACTGTCTCAACTTCATATTGGACCCCATGAATCAGAGGGATCAGAAGGATCAGAGTCTAGTTCCACTTCTAGTCCTAGTGAACATCAGAGCTTGATGGTACAATGTAAAAAATTTCGGAGATTTTTCTTACGAAATGGCAGAAAATATTACCGAAAACTATAGGCAAAATATTTTTTCGAGAAAAATCGATCATTTTTCCCAAGGTATGCGAAAATTTTCCAAAAAGATGAAGAACTAAAGAAAAAATATTTTCCTTTACTCCACGACTTTCAGAAATGATTTTCTATATTTGTATACACATTTAGATATGGAATATTTTATAATTTCATTTGTATATTTGAGATAGGAAAGCAATCGATTTATCTTGGGTTTCTTGGTTGAAAATTAAACTCTTTTGTTGCAAATTCAACCTTCTTGTAGAAAATTCGTCTTTTTGGCTCAAAAATTGAACAATTTGGTAGAAAATTGAACTATATCGTGGAAAATCTCGTTGTCAATGCATTAAAATTTTAGCTTGTAAATTAATCTTTTTTGGTTGAGGATTCAACTATTTTGTCAAAAATTCGTCTTTTTAACTTGAAAATTCAAATAATTTGTTGCCGTTTCTTTTCTTTCTTAAATTAAATTTTGTTGTCCTAAATTCATTAATTAAAAATTCATCTCTTTGGTTGAAAATTGAACTATTCTGTTAAAAATTAATTTTGTTGTTGTTGAAATTTATCTTTTTTAGTTAAAACTTCATCTATTTTTCTGAAAATTCTTCCTTTTTGGTAGGAAAATGATTTTATTGGTTCAAAATTTATCTTTTTGGTTGAAAATTCAACTATTTTGACTCTTGACTGAAAGATCTTGTTTGAAAACTCCATTTTGTTTTTGAAAATGCGTCTGTTTGATTTAGAAATTCATCTCTTTTGGTAGTAGTTTCGTCTTTTTTGGGTAAAAACGTTGATTCAAAAATTATTATTTTTTTGGTTGGGGATTAAAAATAAACAATGTTTCTTTTGTCATTTAGTCGAATTTATTTTCCTTATAGCACCTTTAAATCTCGAATACTTTATAATTTTATTTAAAAATATTTGAAATAGGAAAGCAATTATTTTTAAATTCGGAAACTTTGATCTTAATATTGATTTTTTTCCCTTCAGCTCACTTCAGCTGGCTATGTCTAAGTGAGTTTTTTTTTAGTGTTTTTAACCTTATTTTCTCTACATAGACAATGTTATTTAATCAATTTTAATAGGAGATTTGCCCTTTTTTTATTTCAAGAATTTCCTACTCCCTTTTGATGACAAAAGATCAGCCAATCTCATAATGTTAGTTTGGTCACGCTGACCTTGTAATATGCAAATAAAAAAGGTTAACTTTGAAAAGATCCCAAGGATTCGCACTTTAAAAAATGAAGAAAAAAAATTGTATTTCCAAAACTCTCTGAAAAGTATGAAAGTGGGAGTTAAGGAAGAAGAAAATTTAAACAAACCCTTGGAGAAATTATTATTTCATCAGTGTTGTGGATCTTGGGTTGACGTAATCAACAGTGACATAAATGCTCGCATTAAGTAAATTATATCTCAAATATTGTGTAATTAATTTCAGGGATGGAAAGCACGACATTACGAAAATTTTCTTTTTTTAAGAATACAGAGTAAAAGTTTGAGATAAAGAACTCAAATTTGTATAATACTTTTTCTTTTGTAAAAATCAAATTTGAAATTTTTGTTATTCTACTGTAGAAGATGAATGCTTTTATTTAGAATTATCCATTATTTAAGTTGAAAACGATTCAAGTATTGAGGCGTTTCTTTTATCAAACTTAATCTAAAAAATGTAATTCAAAATTATTTGATTTCGGACGTTTTCATCTTTAAAATGATCAAGCAATAAGTGTTACAAATTACAGTGGTACAATTTTGAAGTATTTTTCTTTAAAAAGTCGATAAAAGTCAGAAATGTAACCCAAAACTTAGGAAGTAATGAATAGATATTAAATCCATTATTAAACAAAATTTTAAATATAAGTCATGGATGGCATTTTTTTCAAAATATTAGCACAATAGTGGCATCGCTAAAAAAAGTGTCCAATAGTGCCAATAATTGCGTGAGTCCAAACCGTGATTTTTGATAATATTTGAGCTTTAAAAATTATATTTTCTAGTGCTGTAAATGATTATAATAAGGGCGTAGTTCTAACTTCAAGACACTTGAGAAAGAACGAGCTCTTTGAAGTTCGACTGGACAAGATTGTTACTAAATGGATAGGATCTATCGAAATTGGCGTTACAACAAACTCTCCAATGGAATTGGCATTTCCCTGTATGATAAATGCGAGGTAAATTACTTCAAATAATTTCTCCCCAGCTGAAAATTCCTGTACAGGAACCTTGGAGAATCCTGGACATGTTCCTGGACATGATCCTGGACACGAACCTGCACAGGGAATCTTGACGGTTCCTGTGCGGGAAATTGGCGAAGCAAACTGTACATGATCCTGCAATGGAACCTGCGCCGACAAAGGAGCCTTTGAATAATCAAGTATAGGTTCCTGTACAGGTACCTTTGCAAAGTAAATTGAGGCGCGAGTTTCTGTACAGAAACACGTATGGAGTCTTTTGCAGAAAGCCGTCGCGAAAACTCATGTCGCTTACAGCTATAAAGTTGCTTTCCTTTTATTCCCTTGAAGATCGAACTTACTATCGAGAGAGCCAAGCCACTAGCGTACCCTCGAGGATTAGTTCCTATGCAGGTTCACGTATAGAATCATGAACAAGTTCCTGTACATGAACCCGACTCTGAAATCACTCTGTGAAGAAACTTGTACAGGATCATTCAAAAGTTAGTTTGCATACAGGTTCCTTTGCAGGATCATGTACACTTTCCTTCGTAAAATTCCTCTACAGGAACTGTCAATATTACCTGTACAGGTTCGTGTTCAGGAACATGTCCAGGATCCTCCGCGGTTCCTGTACAGGAATTTTCAGCTGGGTCACTCCATTCCCTTGATGATTTTCATTTGTAAGATCTGATACGTGGATTATGACTGGTCATGGAGTGATGCATAATGGGATCGCATTTATATATCACTATGGTCAAAACCTGGATAAGTTACAAGTTGGCGACAGGGTAGGAGTAATGAAAAATGACAGTTCTATCCTCCACTTTTACATAAATGGCGAAGATCAAGGAGGTGTGACAACTCTTACTGAAGGAGTTTACGGCCTTATCAATTTGCATGGACAAGCAGTTCAAGCTACAATCGTGGACTTTAATTTTCAAAAAAACTTGAGATTTCATCATCTACATGGAAAGGATGCCAGGATAACAAACAACGGAGTGACAGCCACTAGAAGACGACCATTAGAAATATTTAACGATTCGGTTGAAGGAAATAAAACTTTAAGGAATGGTGGAAGGTTTCCAATTTCGATAGATAAAATGGATTCCGAACTGAAAGACACAATAATCCAGAAATATTCGAAGCCAGAAACAGTTTCCAATCAGCAATCCACTTCCGTGATTGAAAGGTGGAATCAGACTACTGGCATGCAAAAAAACTCGATTTTGAATTCAATCACACCGATTACAAAGTATGTTTTAGGTTCCTCATTGTTTAAAAATTAAATTATTCATAAGTAAAACAAATTTTTTTTTTGATGATATATACTGAGACAGCCCCGTGTAGAAAGACCTCTTCAATTGTATAAAAAAATACTAAGAGCTGCGAAGTTGTCTGAGGCGGTTAGGCGCTCGGACTTCACGTTAGATGTCCGGGGTTTGATCCGTCAGCCGGTACCTGTGGAATATTTGTATGAAATCTACCGACGTTCTGGTGTTTCGCATCCCAATTTAAGCTGTGAGTCCCCCCATCAGGCACAGGACAGCAACCCACTCTGTGGATGGTGGGATAAAAAAGAAATCAGGCTTTCCCAATATGTGGTTCACTATATATACTGAAAAAGCCTCTTGTACTTTCCAATTGCCTTTCCAATTGTATCAAAAGAAATATTAAGAGCTTCGCGAATGTCTCAAGCGGATAGACGCTCGGACTTCACGTTTGATGTCCTGTTTTCGATCCCTGAGCCGGAATCTCTCAAATGTTTCTATGTACGCCTCAGATCCGGGAGGTGGCACTCATGTTTTTAGTCCATGGTAGGATCTATCCAGCCCCTAACTCTTTTTCATAATGCCATTACCCTTAAGCTGTTAAAGCAGCGGAATGCGGCTATGCCGCTTATTACGGGTCTGAATGAGACGTTACGGAAGTCTTTTTGGACGAATATTCATTCCTTCAAGCAAGTTGTGCTGACTCTGGTGACCATGCACCTTTCCAATGCAGAGTTGCTGATCCGAATTGGACGTTGCTCTTTGGAATTGCACATTCGTTTTCGATGTGGCCAGCAAGTTCTAAGGCCGAACTGCTCACAGACAACGTTAGGGTTTCTGCTGCAAAACAACCTGCTCGGTAGCTTCTAACTACGTGCCTTCCTCAAGAGGTGCGTGATCTAGTTGGTAAAGTGCTGATTCTTAAGCGACAGGAGTTAATATAATTCCTGCGAGTTTGGAATTTTGTTCTGTCGCTGATCCAACGATGCTGGCCAGGTGTTTCGACCTGGCCGAGAAGTCCACCTCCATCTACTGTGTTGTAGAGCTTGGTGGCCCACTACTTATTGCTTATATCGGTTTTTTCTTATTGTTGATATCGACTTATCTCTCAAAGAAGCCGCTGTTCTCGGGAAGTTATTGGTCTACCTTCCTTAATGTAACCAGTCTGTTTCTCCGTATCATTGGTGCAACCCACCTTAAAGATGGTATTCCAAAGCCTGAATTAGCCATGAGAGCATGGAAGTATGCGTTTGGAACGTCATGTCGTAAATGCAAACAATTTCTGATCGCTTTTCTTATGATCTTATCAACACTTTTCAATTCTACAATTATGACGTTCGCCGAGAGCAAGCTGGTGAAATATTTTAGGTATAATTAAACACTTAAGAGCGAAAAGCCGTTTTTGTGGCTTTACTGATCCTTTGGTAAAGCTCTCTACGTCCGGCCTAATAATGCTGATTTTTTTTTATTTCAATTTCCTTTTTTCTGGCGGTGAAAGCCCAGAGTGACATTTTTGCCTATGTTAATGGACATTCCATAACATTGGTCTTCTTCTCACCGACTTCAACCCCAGCAACAGCGGAAAGACTTGTTAAAAGTTAGCAGGTTGAAAATGGGTGAGTATATTTGGATCGCTCTGCCTAAAGCCTCGATTGGGGTTTATTTGGTCAGAAGTTTAACCCTTGTAGAATCGTGTGACGCTTTCTATACACGTGTTCGACGTATCGGATGAAACTCGATGGTAGGGCAAAGAAACGCATCGCTGTTAAGAGGGACGGATGTGAGACTGAAGGAAAGGATTCAACAACATCGGCTGATGCCATATGGAGCGGTTCGAGCGACAGATGGTGTTGTCGCAGAACCATATCCAACTCAAAGGCATTGTCTGCAGCCGTCTACATGAGCCCTGAAGCCTCTCAGGCTCATCCTCATGTCCTTTCTTAGGTATGAAAATATTGGGAGATGCTCATAGGACATTCGGTAGCCTTTCACATCACGTAAAGAGATTTAAGACGCATGATAGGACCAAATTCGGAAATTTGGCTAATGTCTTAGCCGATAAAGCATCGGGTCCATCTGCTTTATTTGTTTATAGCTTGCATGTTCAATCTCTTGCAATTTGTGATAGGTTTCAAAATGCCCTTTACTTCCTCGGTGTCTGGAAATATCGGTGCCGCATCTGAATTCCGTGTTAGGACTTTTATCCAGTAGGGTTCCAGGATTTCTCTGTGCGGCTGGATGGTATTCAAGGGCCCATCTAGAATGTTGTTATTGCACCTTTTTCAATCGTTATTTCAGAGAATCTGCAATTTAGCGTAGACTCGTCTGCGCTCTTTTTTCGTTGCAATGGTAACTTGTGGCTGATGTGGTCTGATGTTAGATGTTCAGGAGGGGTTATTGGCATTAGCCGATGTAAGTGAAGGGCAAGCCGAGTTAATGTGTGTTCCTTTTCCCTTCGTACGACACCTTCGCATATACTAATCAGCTCATGGATGTTAAATTCTATTTGATATGCTGTTGGGCTTTATAGAGATGCGAAGAAAATGTCTAACAGACCCTATTCATTCTCATCTGGTATCATTCTCTTATGGACTCTAGGAAGCGTTCTCTTAACTCGGCTACTAAAATCTTACTTATTTTTCTCTTACTACCCACATGCAGCTCTGCTTCTCTTCTAGCCAACATATGATTTTGGTTTGTCGGTCTATCTCTCCCGGTGGGCACAAAAACATTAAAGTCCTGAGAACGTTCTAAAGACGTTCCTAGGACGTTTGTGTCAGTCCATTATATGTCCTAAAAACGTCCCATGTTCCAAAGACGGTTTTCGGAACATGAAACGTCTTTAGGACATCAATTGGATTGACACAAACGTCCTAGGAACGTCTTTAGAACGTTCTTAGGATGTTAATGTTTTTGTGCCTACTGGGCTGCTTTGTCAGCAACACGTTCACCAGTTGGTCTGCGTACTGTGAATGCCTTTGACGCTTGTGATTTTGTGCCAATCCAAGATTATCTGCAGCAGGTAAGAGAACTCGACCATGAATATCTGAGGCCTGTTAATGTGGGACAAGTGGGGTGGAAATCTGAGTGTGTCCAGTACATTGACTCAAAACCCTACCTTGCCTATAGATGTACAAGAACTCGGTCAGGAGCAGGACATTACAGGTGATGTCAAGAAAAGCTCAAGATCCTTTACCTGTATTTCGCTGGCGAAGCGGGATCGCTTCTCCCCGAATGGGTTTGCAACAGAGAGTCATGGTTACTCCAGCCGTGTACCCGCGCTTGCTTAAGGCGCTTTAAACGAGTCTCGGTTTCGCTTGATCCACTATAGTCTAAAAGGATGAATTGTTGAACGCAATATTTTTACCAAGTAATCTAAAGGCAATTATACCGGTTTGGACAGAGAGCCTTTTCCAGGAAATGTTCTTGTCCAAACCAGTATAATTGTCTTCAGAATATGTGTTAACAATATTATGATCAGCAATTCATCCTTGTAGACGTACAGTAGATCAAGAGAATCCAAGACTCGTTTGAAGCGTCTTAAGCTGTAGTCCCTCATCAGCCACAGGACGGCATTCCAGTCCATGGCTGAAACCAGTGGGCAAAAACGTCCAGAAACGTTATTAAAACGTTCTAAAAACGTTTTAAGTCAGTCCCAATTACGTTCATTTAACATACAATGTTCCAGAGGCGTTTTTAGGACGTATTTGGAACATGAAACGTTTTTAGAATATTATTTGGTCTGACTTAGGACAGTTTTTGAAACGTTTAAATAACGTCTTTTGTCTTGTGCGTCCAAGAAACGTTTTTAGGACGTTCCAATTACGTTATCAAATTTCGTGCCCAAAGTGTACAAAAATCTCTTCAATTGTATCAAAAGAAATATTGAAAGCGTCGCGGATGTCTCAGGCGGTTAGACGCTCGGACTCATACCTAACTTTAAGTGATAATTTAAGTAAATTTATTTTGTTAAACAATTAAGACTTTTAACTTTTTTGAATACTATTACATCATTTCCAACTTTTAGTGGGAAGAACTCGTTGAAAGAATTAGTATCTCTTCCTATGAAACCTAAATATGCTTTTATGGAAGATGATTTTTGGGATTCTAAGTTTCATAATCACGGAAGAAATATTAAGTTGGTGAAGACAAATTCTTTGAGGTTCGATTGCTACAAGATTGAGATAAAATCTCAGAAGAATGAGGAGGAAGTTCCTAAGGAGAATTTCAAAGAACTTGGGAATGAGGAGACAATTGTATCGGAATTTAAACCACAAATTGTCGCCGATTTAGATGATTCTTGCCTCATCAATTGCATTTGCTTTATTCACGAATGTTGCCAGTGCACTATACTCTAATTTTTATACTATTTTCTTTAATTAGGGAACTAATTTTCTTTAATGGAAATATTGAACTCAAATATAAGTATCGAATTAGTTTATTAATAAAAGTGACTATACAATATTATTGACTGACTATATACAATCATTATTCTAATTATACTAGAACATTCTGCGCACTATGCGCTCATTAATGACCCTTTCTTTAGAGAGACAAAATTCGGATTATTTTCCATTTTTCCGTTTATTTAATCAAAAGATATTCAAC
>CAKNWW010294587.1:0-11632 GCA_932074435.1 Andricus kollari | reverse complement strand
TTCTTATTTACACTTGAAACTTACATCGCACACATAAAATACAGCCATTACATTAAATCAACGTCGACACGCATCAATTCATATAAGTATTTCTATAACATGATTAATTACGTTTATCTGATTTATTTGTACGACATTTAGGAATCGCTTTGAACTATGCCAGAAGTAAAAATATTGTGAAACTTTCAGTGCAAACCGATAGTTATTTGGGGAAAACTAATCTACGTAGATCCATGAAAGAAAGGAATCAGTGTTAATATTCATTTTAAAAAAACGACATTGTGAAATTATTATATTTAGCTCAGAATATTGTTTGTTTTTCATACAAATTTCTTATGCTAAGTTTCGAAATTAGTTATTTTTTACGTAAGATTCTAGAATTGAGATTATGCAAATCCGTAGATTAAACGACTTTTTTTTTCATTTTCTAGTAAAGTGTCCGTTCAAAAACTACGTTACGCTATTTTGGACACTTTTTCCACACCTTCCTTTCTTTGTCACATATCATCACAAAAGCTTGAATATCCCAGGGTGACATCACAAACACGAACACCCCCTCCCCCTTTTAAGTGAACATCTATGCTCAGATTTAATTTGATAAGCGCCTAAAATAAAATACATAACATACAAACGTACTATATTTTAACAGACTTCACAGCCCCAAATGATTTCAAAATAGGGGAATCAATTCTTTTAATATAAATTAATGTGTAGGTACTATATTATGAATTCAATATGAAATGCTTAGGACTTCAAGTCAAATTGTATGGCATTTTCAACAAAATACTTGAATTTTCAAACAGAAAGGATTAATGTTCTGCCCAAAAAGATGACATTTCAACGAAAGAGCTGAGTTTTTAAGCTAAGAAAGCGATTGTCTTAGAAAGCAGTTGACTAAGGATGAGTTTTCAACCGAGAAAGATTATTGTTCAACAAAATAGTTTAATTTTGAATAAACAAGCAAATTAATTTTTTACCATACAGTTGCATTGACAACTAAATAGTTGAAATTTCAAGCAGAGGAGACGAATTTCTAATCAAATAGTTGAATTTTCAACCTTCAAAAACAAATTTCAACTAAACAGTTACATTTTCGAGCAAAGGAGATAACTTTGTAACGAAATAGTTGAATTTTGAACAAAATAATTCAATTTTCAAAAAAGCAGTTGAATTGTTAATCATATAGTTGAATTTTCATCAATAACAAAACTAGTTATCAACCAAATGGTAGACTTTTTAAACAAACAAAAAAAATCTTCCACTAAAACCAGTTACATTGTCAACCAAATAGATGAATTTTCAATCCAAAAAGACGAATTTTTGTAGAAAAAATTTTAACCAAAAAACGAATTTTCAACAAAGTAGTTCAATCTTCAACCAATAAGATAAATGTTTAACGAAGTAGCGGTTGTTTGCGAGAAAAATGAGAAAATTCGGTTTAATGAAGAAAAAAATGCTCCTGACCACAATAGTTATTTAGCTCACATAAAACTTACAAGATTTTTTCCTCACGGATGTACAATTTCAACCAAAAATTGGCAACAATTACAAGTTCGAGTTTTTTGAAAAAATTAACTGAGAAGATTTTAAGAGAAACTGCCGCCTTTTTGTTAATTTGAATATTTCTTTAAGCTTTCCGGCGCGGGTTTCGAAAGAATAAGATAAACGCTATCAGAATGAGGAAGAAACCGATAAGAATCTCAATCAGGTCAAAAGTTAGAGAGGTTGAAAGCAAAAATGAGGGTTTTTTTGAAAAACGAAGCACAAAATTCAAATACGCATAACATATTGTAGACATTTTTTTGCAAATCGACAAAATACGTATATCGTCTAATTTCCTCTAGGAAACAACATATTTCGTCTCCGAGAGATCATGGGACTTCAAGGGTAGAACCTGCCTTATTTGGAAAGGATTCGGTCAGTAGATTTTTCAAATCAAAGGAATTAAATTCGAAGGAGAAAAAGAGGGAATTTATCGCAAACAAGGGAAAAAATAGGAATTATATCAAAAGGAATGAAGAGCGAAATATGGGAAAAGAGTGTGAAGTCTGTATTTAAATGCTTTGCTTGTATAATAAAATCTCTAGTTTTGATTTTTCTAAGCATTTCAAAAAATGGTTATTCACATTTATATTTTCCATCTGTGATGATCTCCCAGTATAACGCAATTTTTAAACGGCGCCAAAGTGTTAGACTTTTTTGCAACGTCTATAATATTTTTTGGCTTGAAACAACTATTTTAATGCATTAACTGATTATTTTTGGTATCTTTTTCAATTCCGTGTACCTAATTCGCCTTTTCATTCTTCATTAATCTTATTTTCGAAGATAAATGTACTGTTTCTGTATTACGGAGTAAGTAATTTGTATGGAGGAGAGAAGTTAAAGCCAAGTGACTCACACTAATCATTTCATTCCTTTTAATTGTTATGTTTGTTTCATTAACAAGAAGAAACACATTTCATATACGAAACTTGGCACTTTATCGCTCCCTATAATTCGCAAATTTCACGAAGAGGAAGCTTTAGCAGTATTATACTGTTTTTTACATCTTTAATACATATGAACGTTTAAAGTTACATATAGAGAGACCTGTTTTTAATTCATGATTTCCCACGTTATTTTTCAATACTTTATAACAATATTCCGTGCATTTTTAATGGAAATTTATCAAGCAAGTTTCGAGCTTTAATTTTTAAAGTACACATTCTAATAGGAAATTTAATTGCGCATCTTTTTTCTTTGAACAAAAAAAGTTGAAACTTTTGACGTTTTAAAAAGTAATCCCGTTTTTAAAGAACAATTTTTTTATCTTTTTTTTACTTTAACTCGCAGTAATTCAAGCAATTCTTCGAATTTTTGGAATTATTTCCTATGATGTTCTCGACTAGGTTTCCACGAAAATAATTCTTTTAAATAATTCATCATTTAGAAATTATGAAGGATTTATTTCGGCTGTGTGGCTTGTTTATTTGCACATATCTATCAACATCACGCGTTCACGTGGAAAATTTCCGCTGGAAATTAATTTGGTGTATTAAATTCCAACTAATCAATAATACTTCGTCTCGAGCAAAAAATAAGCCTTCTAAAGAAACACGGTAAATAAAGAACATTTAATTACAAAAATTGTTTAAATAATTAACATTTTATGTATTTAAAAAAAATGTGGCAGTGGCGAGTAAATGGACATATATTCGTAGTGTATTTCGTGAAAAATTGAGCTTATTGATGTGAAAACAGATAAAAATAAGTATTTGTTTGTAAGAATTTTTCAAATAATTATCATTTTCCGTAAATTTGAAAAATATGACACCAGAAAGTCACGGGCAATACATTTTTAGTTGATTTCGTAAAAACAACTTGTATTAGTCTATTCATTGAAGAATGGTAAGTATAGACATTTTGTTATAAGAATTGTTTATATAAATAACAATTTTAGTGAACTTACTAAATATGACAACCAGGAGTCATTGAAAAGACATTTTTGTTTAATTGTGCAAGAAAATTGAGTTTATTCATTCAGACATTACCAAACTGTATATTCGTTTACGATAAAGGTCGAAATAATTGAACAATGACTTGTTTATTAATTTGTTTATAACATCATAAACAATTTTTTTCTTTCTCCAACAAATAGCAAATAATTTCTGTGTAGTTATTATACTGATTGAAGATATGTTTCATTGAATTTGAATATACATTAAAACAGTTGCAAATTTGAAAAGGTAAATAACAAAAAATTATTTTTTATTAAGCCAAAAAAGTTGCTTTGGCTGAAACACTTTAAAGATTTTCGGTTATTTAAAAAAATAAATCAAAATCCGGTAAAAATTGAACTGTTAAGTGATTGCATTTTTTTAAAAAGAAGAGTACCTGTTTTTGAAAAATACTTGGATTTAATCCGAAATACCTAGAATCAACGAAACAAATATCCAAAAAAGTTTTCTAATAGCTTTGTGAATGTTTAAAAATTGATTAAATTTGTTAGAAATAAATAAGTGAGTGAATATGGATTCATGATGATTACCAGTGATTCGTCATGTGAACAATTTATAGACAAAACCCGTCTTTTAATTGAATTCATAAAATATATAATAAATAATTTGTTATTTTATGAACAAATTTTATAAACAATTAACCACAGCAGGTATTGATGATAAAATATATCAAGTTTTTTCTACTGAATCGGCCAATAATTATAAGAAGATGTAACTTCCTTATCAGATTTAGTTATCCAATGACGAATGATGATCGCTTAAACGAATTTGATTAATAAATACACTGTCTTGCTATTTTTAGAGGTAAAAGCTTGTTTTTTTCAAGGTTATGAAGTGTAAATAATTAATTTATAGAGCTTGAGGGAGCTCAGATGACAATCGAGAGTTTTCATTGTTAACAACAATTGTTTAAACAAATTTTTATCATCTAAGGCATTTTTTAAGATAAAAAATTGCATCTGTATCAATACATAAAGTTTTAATTCATGGTTAAAATATAATCGACTCCCTCATTGTCCCAATTAGTCAATCATCAGAAGGGGCACAGGAAGCTAAGAATAAAGACTTTAAAAGTTTTAGGGAAAACAGTCCCAGAAAAGGTAGTCGTTGTGACACAAATACTGATTCATTGCATTACCTCTTATTCTGCGCTAATATTTACATAACGCGTTTCAGGACGGAATTCGTAAAGCCAAAAAGACCATTGCTTCCAAAAGTTGCAGCAATGCTTCAAGAAATTACTTAGTGTATGACATGTGTCTACCCAGCAGTACAAAATCTGATAATTTGTTTAACACATCATCGTTTGTTATCGTATGATACCAAGGGGTTATTTCTAAGTAATTGTCAATATATCCCACAAAAAAATTTAATGCCAATAATAATTGTGGATCGTTATCGAGGTTTCGTAATAAAAAAAGTTTAAAAATTAGTTATTAACAGTTGGTTACGTTAAAAAACCCAAGTTTTTACCTTTAGAAATAAACGAACAATTAATTTATTCATCATGTTTGTTTAAACAATTATCAATTGTTATTGATCGACAGCACAGAACCATTACTAAATAACAGGCTGCTAATACCTTGAGGAAACGCAATTTGATTCTTAAACAATGCCTAAGATGATTAAAATTTGCTTAAATAATAATTGTTGTTAACAAAGTAAGTAGTTGATTTTCATAGCTCCCCAAAGGTATAGAAATTAGTTATTTACACTTCATTACGTTGCAAAAACCAACTTTTTGCCTGAAAAAATAGCCAGACGGAAAAATTTGTTAATTAAATTTGCTTAAATAATAATAAATTTTTATGGGATGAAAAAATCTAATAAGCAAGTGAAATTTTCGTATAATTTTTGGCGGATTCAGTAAAAAAAACTTGATTCATTTCATCATAAATACCTGCTGTGGATATTTGTTTACAAAATTTGTTTGTAAAATAACAAATTATTTATTATATTTCATGAATTCAATTAAAAAACAATTTTTGTCTATAAATTGTTGAAATTTAGTGCCAATCAATTGACGAATCACTGATAATTACAATGAATCCATTTTCAATCACTTACTTGGTTTTAACAAACTCAATAAATCTTTAAACATTCGCTAAGCTATTAGACAACTTTTCTGGATAGTTGCTCCATTGATTATAGGTATCTCAGATTGAACGCAGAGAAAAATGCGCAATTTTCCCTATAAGAATATATACTTTTGAAATTAAAATTCAAAACTAGTTTGAAAAGTGTCAGAGAGTCAACACCATTGAGCGATTTAGCATGGATACAAACTCTTGGAAATGGCCGATGTCGGTAAGTGTCGATAAGAGAAATCTGCAGTATCCAAAGCACAGCTTTCTTATCTTATTTAAATTTAAATTAGAATTAAATCTTATCTAATATAATTTAAATGTTGTCTTTCACGATTTCTGAGTTTCTCTCAACCTTTTTTCATTGATTCCCTCATTAAATGCTAATTAAAATGTTCCAGTCTTACCAAGCACTCATTTCAACACCAAGCAGCTAGTTCGGATTAAGTATAATTTATGGTTTAATTTAGGCCAATTTTAGAAATAAGTGTAGCATTTAATTTTAAAAAACTGTGTTAGAGATAATACAATGCAAATAGTATTACCAATAGATTAAATATTAAGAAATTATGAAATAGGTTTACTGAAATCTTGAAGTAACCGAAATAATAATTTAAATTCTCGAAAATTTTAAGTATTCTTAATCCGATCTTTCTGAAAAGGTATAAATATATACAACACTCTTATAAGGCGTTCTCTTCATAAAGGGAAAAAGACACCGATCGAATTAAGGCGATTAGGCAATCACATACACGTTCGATTCTATAATTTATAAATTATTATTGCATATGTACCTCAAGTAAATATAAATCATAAAATATAGACCATATTTTAAAATACGAAGTGCCTCATAGTCCCGAAATTCGAGATGAGTAATCAAATGTTTTTCATAAGCTTGACTAATCGTCCCGAATTTTCAGGACGACTAGTCCATTCCCTTTTCCAAATCCCCCATTTTTTGGGGGACAACTAGACACAGCCTTTTAAATATTATAGAAGATTTAAAAAATATAACTCAAAAGTACACGGAACATAAATTAATACTGATATTCTTTATTCAGTTTGGACTTTCTATAAGACAAGGGGTGCGTTTATACGTAATTTTACTCTAAAAATTCAAGTCTCTTTTAAATGTGTTGTACAGAAACTATAAAATACGTTCATAAACTCATTGAAATAATTGCAGTAATTTAAATCAGGATTCTTATATATGGTAAAAACATAAGAGCAACAAACAAAACGCGTTGCTAATTGGTTACTTAAATTTCCTAACTAAAAATGCATCAGGTACGAAATTGTCAACCAATTGTTTCTTTACATCTAGCTGTACATTACACATTTATATGAGGGATTATTATTGATTCTAAAAATATTACTCATATCAATAAATTTTTCCATACATGTGACACTAGCGGTATATTACTTGAGTGAGACAGTTTCCGTTAAGTTAAATGCCTTGCTTGGAAGATGCAGGTTTCAGTATTTTAAGGTAGTGGACGTGTCAAAAATCAGGTCTGTGGGGAAAAAATATTTCTATGATTTTAAGAATTCAAATGATATTCTCCGTCATCCCTTATGCAAGAAAAAACATTATTTTTCATACAAAAAAGTTTAAGACTTACGAAAAATAATTATTTAAACAATATTTTTTGTAATTTAATTTGTTCTTACTGTCGCTTCTTACCAATTTCGAAAAAAATGTTTGGATTTTTATAAATCATGGCTTTTTTCTGGGAAAACATTCCGTGTCACGTTTACAATTTTTTAAATAAGTAAATAATCTTCAAATATGGTTACTTAGTTAAAAAATGTTTCCTCTAAAAAATAAGCCATCAATTATTGAAATTCAACCATTTCTGAAAAATTGATTTGAACTAATAATAATGTTTTTATTTGATATTACATCACCAGTAATATTATTTTAATTCTAAAAATAATAGAAAAACTATTTTCTTCAGCCGTCTGATTTTTGACACAACTACCTTAAGGCGAGTATGTGTGCTTACAGTATATCTAGGTACATACTTAGAACACGCTGTATGCGGACAACGTACAACAGTGTTTTTCTTGAGTCATAGGCGTTATCGATGGTCGGTAAATCCGATAAATGTTCCTGTACATTTTTATATGTATTACACGTAACATTTTATAACTTGTTTTACTCACTATACTTTAAATTCTCACATTTTTCGTTAAAGGTATCTTTTACAAAGACGCAACACGAATAAAGCTGTACATAAAATATATTTATTATGTAATGTTTATTACTTATTTTATGTAAGACACCGTTAGCAGGACATCGAATCAAAATTGAGTGGCGTTAAAAATATGAATATTTTACTTCGGTATAAGTAAAAATAATGTAGGTAAATTTTAATTTCAGAGACAAAATATTCAAACGAGTGCTTTCTTTAACATTGTTCACGATATAACGATTAAAGTACAAAAGATATGAAACTGATAATGATTTGATGCCCTGTCATTCAATAATTTAGCAATTTAAATAATTACCGTGCTAGAAATTATGTGTTAAGTGCTCAGGCGCGGATTAATTACACCTGACTCTCTTCTTATGTTTTTGAACTATATCATTTTATTTATTATTTTTTTATTTATTTATTTTTTTTAAATATCATTCAATAAAGGCACGAACAATAAATTTATTTACTTTTCTGGCATACAATTCGAATAAAGAAGGTTATGTATTTATAACAATAACGATATTTATAAGTGAATATTTGGGAAAGTGATTCTCAGAAACACTAAGAACAATAGTTATCAACAATTAAAATGTGGATATTTGACTATGGAGCGACGAGCTAGATATTAAGGTGTAATATCTAGAGATTAAAATTAGATGTACAGTTTAATATTTGGATACAGAATATTACATTTTAATATATAGATATTGCACCTTAATATCCAGATAGTCGTTACATGGTTAAAAGGCCAGAAATTAATACCTATAATATCCATTTTTCTCTGTGTAGAGGGAACTCCTATAAAAATTCTAAATATTAAATTACACCATTTTTATATGCTACTCTTGTAAAATTATAGTATATTTAAACTTTAATCCGAGCCTGGGGAGTCAACAAGGTCTATGTGTAAATACTATACAATATGTATATATAATAGCGTTACGGTGTAGGGTCATGCGTTAGAAAAATAATATCTCTGACAAACAGGATAGCGGTGTGGAGGTAGAAGACACGGTTTTTTTAAAGCACAAGGAGTATTGTTATAAAAAATACTTCACATATTGAATCAGGCCAAGAGGATAGATGCAAGAGCAATCATATAATTGCTCGTGTGGTTATTACTTTACGTGAAGTTGTAAACATTGAGAAAAGTGGATATCAAAAATTAATGTCTGGATAGTGCGTTTTAAATTCAAATATATATATATATGTATGTATGTGTGTATGTATGTATGTATGTACGTATGTATGTATTACAATTCAATATCCAGGCATTTAACTTTAATATCTGGACATTAAGTTTAGTATCCAGATATTAATTTTCGGTCTCCATTTTTTTCAGTGCAGATTGTCTTGTTTTTTAATATCTTCTGGTATATGTCACTGGCTATAATGAGTCATAATAATTAATAAAATACTAGAGTACTTTGCTGGATCGAAGCTGTAACAAGACAGGGTCAAGTATCAGGGTAAGAGGTTAAAAAGAGGAGTGTAGAGGTGTGTAAAAAAGTAGAAGAGCTTAAAGAAACTGGTCCCCGCCTCCACACCGCGCACAACCTTACCGTTCACTTTCCTCGGTTTTTTTTTTCTTTTATAACTCTATATATCGAACGAGATTCATCGAACAGCATTCACTCTCCCTCGCATGTAATTATAAGAGTACAGAGCATACAAGTAGTGCACGCATGTACTTTTCTTTTTTCTACATGCGCGAACATAGGTGCGGTTTTAACATTACCTTGTCTCATAAATAATATACTCTTATACATTCGTGTATATGTGTATATAAATTTGCATTTAACTCTCTAATGTAGTAAAGTACATTGTGGCCGTTGTCGAGAAAAATAAATTGGATGGCATCAGTTACTTTGCTGTGAAGGAACCGTGCATTTGCTCCCAGAGGAAAGATTTTTTCAAATCAAAAACGAAACCTTTCTGTAAAATTATGTTAAAAGTATTTATCAATACTTTAGAAATTAATTTATCTGAAAAACTGAATTGATAAAGAAAGATATTAACATTATTAACAGAAAATAAAAAAAAGAAATGGTCATGCTTTTTCTATTTTTCAAATTATTGTAATCTTTTCTGCGAGTGCTAAATTATTGTTCTAAGATAATGATCTCCCGATAACACGTGCTAGATCGATAATCGATTTTTGAAAAAATCGTTCACGATCGATGGAGGCACGTCTCGTTAAGTAGTTAAGTCACCTACAATAGTGCTTCAATCACTACCAGTTTTTCTCCAATAACATTGAAAATTCGATAACATTGATCGTTCCATTGGAAAATAACAATAATTTGTACAAAAAAGTTGCCACGACATTAAAGCATTTTCGAGCGATAACTTCCTCGATTATAGTGTGTTTCAGCATTTCAGAATATATATGTATATATTTTTTATAGAAAAATAATCGCTCATCGAGGATTTATCGCTCGATCATGTATCTTCTGCATGAGAAAGAATACGGCTAAGGCTTAAATAAAGGAAGATATTATCAGATCGCATATCAGTAATTAAATTTAGTCTCTATACCTACAGAACTTAATGGTCCAAAAATGGTTGTAAAGAGTCTTTATTGACTTAGCGGATTCATTTATTTCTCTTGTTATGCATTTTATTACCAATTGAGCATCAGTGATGTCAATCTCTTCAGTTAGCGGTCGCTAGATTTTAAAGGTTTTAGAATCTGATTTTATATTCTTCGAAATTGCATTCTAATTTTCGTAAATAATTTTGTATAATTTTAATTTGAAAATTTCCAAATATTAACAATACAATACAAAAGCAGAAACTTCCAAATTGTTCTTTTCAAATTATTATTCGAATGAAAAGCTTTAATACTAAATAGTTTTAAATGAAAATGTTTAAAATGGAACGATTGAAATTCGGACGTTCAAAGTTCAACTATGTTTGAACCGGTCGGAATTGCACAAATTAAAAGATTCAAAATATTCAAAAAGGAATAAAAAATGTTTCATTGAGAAGGTTTCCATGATTTCCAAATTCAACATTTCAGACTGAAAGTGATTATATTAGTCCAATTTAAAAAGATACGTAAGTGACATTGTCGTTCAGGTCGATTTTTGCATTTCAAAAATAGCAATTCAATACTGGAAAATTTCTAAATTAAACCGTTTGACATTGATAATAGTTCAGTCATCTGGTAGTTTTGTTCCCGAAAAATTCCCTTTTCAAATGTTTTTGATGAGGAAGTTTCGTTAAGGGGTCCCTTTTAACATATAAAAAATGCTAGAACAGATCAATTGCCAAACCGGGTTTTTTTTTTCGAAAACAGTTCGAAAAGTTACTTTTGGGTGGACGGATAATTCCCATTGTATTTTAGAGCAAAATATCCAACAGAAAAAAGAAAGAGATGAAAATTATGAGAAAATTTGGTTACAAAAATAATTTGCTATCTTTCATAGGTTTTGAGTTAGGATATATTGAAAAAACCCCACTTTTTCGGATTTTCAGCGAAAAATCACTATGTTTCAAAAAACACTGTGTACCTTTGCACCTAATTACTACACAGAAAAGTGTTTTACAACAAATGGTCATAAGTTATGACCCCTCAAAGTTGGCCATTTTTGCCTGTTTTTACGGGCAAAAAAGTGGAGTTCAGTTTTTTCAAAATAAATCGAGTCAACTATTATTTTGGGAATTGCAAGGTTTCAAAAATTTCAATTTTTTTTGTGCATTTTTGACTAAAAACGAAAAAGTTGTGTTTTTTTTTTTAAATACCTCGTTTCCTGTCGATCATACGACAAAGTTTATTCAGAAAAAATTAAAGTGGAGTCAACTTAGCGTAATTTCAAACCAAAAGAAACTGAGCTAGCCCTGA